>JPKY01000188.1:1478-31585 GCA_000769265.1 Hapsidospora chrysogenum ATCC 11550
CCCCCCCCCCCCGGGTGGTTGCGTGTCTCGCCAACGGTGAGATGCTTGAGTACATCGCCCCAACTCGGGATAGACTGGGGCTGTCCGCTGCCGTTTCGTCGTCTCCCATTTCTAGTCTTTCTTCTGATACTCATGTACTTGGAACTTTGACGCTCTCACGCCCCACGACGACGGCCCGACGGGCATGAGAAGGTCAGGAGTCAGCTGAAAAGATCCAAGCAATGGACCCGGACACGCCCCAGATAGTGGCGGACGGAAAAGGAGAAGACTCCCAAAAATTAACTTTGGGCCGGCGCCGCCGCATCCGTCCGTTCCACGCAACCGCCAGCCGCCAGTGCTCGGGAAGACCGAGCCCGAGAGGAGTTCCCACGGCACGCACCGTTGCCCATGAGCCAAGGAGACCACGGCAGAAGGACCGCTCCGAGGACTCGATGAGATTCTCCATGGTACTAAATGGACGGGGACGGCCGAGGGCGTGCTCGGCTGGAATGTGGATGACGCTATCGTTCAGTAAACGTGGGCTCTGGTGGCCGAGCCGGGTTCTTTTGACTTGAGTCATTACCGTGTACGGCTTTAGTAAGGGGCGTGCGGGTATATCAAGCTTGACTCGTTGGTGATGGTGTTCCGATGGCCAGCTGGGTACGTGAAGGGTCGAGGAATGGCCCCCTATCGCACCGGTCCTGGACAGCAACCAAAAGGAGTGCGGTGGGAGGCGGGGAGGACCGGCGGGACGCGGGAAGTTTGGATCTAGGCTGCGCCTGACTTTCGTTTTGGCGTCCGGAGCCAGACTCATCTAGCCCAAGGACAAGATCGATCGATGCCTTGGCCGAGCTCGTTTGGATTTTGCCTTGGGCTTTCACTTCAGCCCGCGTCGCTTTTCTTGAGAAACGCGGCCTAAAAGTACAAGGTCGTGGTGTCCAATCCTTTGCCCTCGTGTTCTAGTGGCGATAGGGCGTTTGAACCCGGGATGGCAGACCTGTGTAGTAGTTGAGCAACTTTCTCGTCTTCGGGTATTCATCCGGTGAACGTGGAGAGGTGACGCTCGCTTCTGTTCATCAGGTCTTTGGGGGATCTCGGGAAGTTCAAGGCTTGGCGGTCTTGTTCACTTTGTAATTTCAGTTCCGTCGTGCCGATCGAGGCGCTGGCGGGACGCTGTTGAGAAGGGGCAGGTCCGTGAACTGGCTTGACGGGTGATGATGAGGGCGCTCCGGGGAGAGGGCTGTCCACTTTAGCGGCGTTCCGGATAGAAGTGTCCGAAGTTGACAATAGGTAAACGACAGGAAATCCTAATATATATGAGTATATGATGGTGTCCCCGGTGAAAACCTGGTAATCGGGGGCTGACGAGACGGGAGGCCGAGAAGAGGCCAGTGCGATGTACGCCATTGCGCAGAAGAAGTCTTGCTTAATGAAAACGAACAAAGCTCTTGGAATACTTGACGCAGTCGATGGACCAGGATGCTCTCGATGGACTGATGATACATGAGAGGGGGAGAAAACAGACCCTGAAGGTACTGGGTAGTAGGTAGTAGGTAGTAGCTACGGTATATGGCTTCCTCGGATGTTGAGGAAGGAGCAACCGCGTGGCCTCGATTCGGCAGTCCCGTGCCGTCGATGATTCGCCCACCGACATCAAGACCATCAGATAACCCTACAATATCGCAAGCCCGAGAACTACTAATGAGGGAGTTTCTAGGGGGAAAGCCCTCCGGGATGCATTGGCGGCGGAGTTGTGGAACTAGATTTAAGTAGGAACTATGCTGAGACGAAGAAAGAATCTAGCTGCGTTGGAGACGTGACCAACTGGTATGTGCGCATTAAACTACCTCGCGGGGTTAGGGATATATATTTTCACGGCTGGAAAGAGAATTCAGGTATATTTTGATCATTTGATATGGATGGACCGTAAAGTTCCCGTCGCTCTTGTAAATGGGGACTCCTGAAGCAACAACTTGGACCCGCGATGGTAAGTATTAGGCATGCCACTTTGAATCAAAGGCGAGGCAGTAACCACTACAACATACCTTTCGTAGGTCCTGCCTACCCTGTAACATGTATACTTCCGTGACTCCGCATAGTAATTAATCATATACGGGTTACTTGGCCACCGCGATCTACCTACCCTAGACCCTACAACTATACTCGTTTGAAGGATTGTCAACGCCATCCATCACCTGCCAGATTGGGAGTATTGCTGTACTATACGTGGTAAGCGTACATGATCAACTGAAATATTTCGCCCAGGGCCGGGCCTATGCAAAGTCTCAATTTTCGGTTGATGGCAAAGGAACCCCGTGATCTTTCCATTGGGGGCCACAGGCCGATGGTCGCGGAGATAACCAGAGACACATTCTGACTGCAGCCGCAGAGCTAGGACTCAGTATAATTTTAGATACGGATACGTAGGTACCATAACGTGTCGAGCAACTGTTTCGTCGCAGGGGACGCATCGAACACTGAGACGATCGGCCGGCAATCCGGCAACACAAAACCTGGGGACGGGAAAAGGGTCATTTCTATAAATTCCCAAAACGCGCTTCGTCCTCAAAAGCGCCTCGATATAAATATATCGCGCACGGGGTTGAGCAGTTCTGGATCCGGGGGAGGGGAGCAGGGGGTGAGCCGACTGGTGACGATGGCGGATTTGCTCCTGCTACAATCCAACTGGCCCCGGTCCCGGTCAAGGTCTGGTGTGGACCCCAGAGCGGCGGAGGTCTGGGTGAAGGAAGGATTTGCCATTAACACCTTGACTGCGCAATATTGGTGGAGTTCTGTTAGTGCTTGACCGTTGGAGAGAGGCTTTTTTCTGTTTTTTTCCCTCACCGCTGTTGCAGGAAGGAGCGATCGACCCGTGCGCCGATTGGACACCCTGTATGGTTGGGCGTCGCAGCCCCTCAGTGGGACGGACTGCCCCTCCACCCCCGTGGCCGGTGACCCCACTGATGAACGCCCACAGGATGAAGATGCACCCAACTCTTTAAAAAAAAAAAAAAAAAAAAAACACAGATGAAAAGTTGTTCTGAAAGATTTCACCGGGACAATTGCACCGGAACATTCAGATATGGCGACGTCGAAAAGTGGGAAACCGCGTCGCATCCACGCACGCATGGCAAGGGACAATATCATCAGTGGATCCTTCAGAATCGCAAGCGTCGCCGAGGCAATTGCGGAGAGACCGAGAAGTTGGAAGAAGCCATTGACATGCCGCGATAAGGATGGAGGATTTTGGAGGGGAGGAAAGCCGCCATTAGGTGGGTCAGGGCGCGTCTCATCGTCCATTGGGAGCAGCGGATTGGTGCAGGTTAGAGTCATGATTGTCCACGATGTGCCCTGACGGCCGACGCCACCCGCCGATACAGTACTGCAAACATCGCTGGATTCGTGGGGAAGGTGTGAGGGACAATCATCCAACGACCTGACCTGGCAACCGGGAACTCAACCACCTTAAAATCCTCGCTGCCCGCCCCTCTTCTCCCTCTTCGTCTCCCCTCTTTCCATCATTCATCTCCTCTATCCACTGTCATCACCTACTGAGCTGGGTCGTCTTCTCTAGCTACCTCTGCTTGCCTCCTCGCCACTCTCCGCTCCGCCACACCCCCTCCTCTCTCCTCCCCCCCTCCCCTCCTGTGGTGCTATCCACCGCACATTGATGGAGTCCGTTGCTACTCGCTGCGCCATCATCTTCGTACTCCCGACCAGTCACCTTGGTCGGAATCACGCAGAAACACAATAACATTTAGGGGGCCTTGTCCATCTCGAAAATGGGTAAGGATCAAGAAAAGAAACCTGTTGAGGACCACGTCAGCGGACAGTCCAACCGTCCGCTGTCGCTGCCCGCCCACAGCCTCACTGTCGACCAGGTCGTCGCCGAGCTCCAGGCCGACAGCTTGTCGGGCTTGTCCGCCCAGGATGCAAAGTCGCGCCTCGCCGAGTATGGTAACAACGACCTCGGCGAGGCTGAGGGCGTGTCCCCGCTCAAGATCATTATCGCCCAGGTCGCCAACGCCATGACCATGGTTCTCATCCTCGCCATGGCTGTCAGTTACGGCATCGGCTCCATCATCGAGGGCAGTGTCGTTGCCGGTGTCATCCTCCTCAACGTCGTCGTGGGCTTCTTCCAGGAGTACTCGGCCGAAAAGACCATGGACTCTCTGCGCTCCCTCAGCTCCCCCACTGCTCGCGTCGTACGAGCTGGCGACCTGTCGACGGTGCCGTCTGGCGAGATTGTCCCCGGTGACCTCGTGGAAGTCAAGGTTGGCGACACCATCCCAGCCGATATCCGGTAAGTACTACGTCATCTTCAATCTCGAACCCTTGTGTGACCTCCACACCCATCCACATGCTAATCTTGTTTTTATCTCTCAGTGTCTTCGAGGCCGTCAACTTTGAGACGGACGAAGCCCTCCTCACCGGAGAGTCGCTCCCCGTCCGCAAGAATGCAGACGCCATTTTCGACGAGAAGACTGGTCCTGGCGATCGCCTCAATGTCGCATACAGCTCCTCGACCGTGACCAAGGGCCGCGCCAAGGGTATCGTCTTTGCCACCGGTGTCTACACCGAAATTGGTGCCATTGCCTCTGCCCTCCGCAAGAAGGACTCCAAGGTCCGCCCCGTCAAGCGCAAGCCTGATGGCACGGCCAAGCCCCACCGCTACCTCGAGGCCTACACCCTAACCCTCACTGATGCCATTGGCCGCTTCCTGGGTGTCAATGTCGGCACGCCGCTGCAGAAGAAACTCTCCAGGCTGGCTATCCTGCTCTTTGGCATCGCCATTGTGTGTGCCATCATCTGTCTCGGCGCCAACAAGTTCAATTCCGAACGAGAGGTCATCATTTACGCCGTCGCAACCGGTCTCTCGATGATCCCCGCCAGTTTGGTCGTCGTCCTCACCATCACCATGGCCGCTGGCACCAAGCGCATGGTCAAGCGAAATGTCATTGTGCGGAACCTCAAGTCGCTCGAGGCCCTCGGTGCTGTCACGGATATCTGCTCCGACAAGACCGGCACCCTGACCCAAGGAAAGATGGTGGCGCGCAATGCCTGGCTTCCCGGAAAAGGTACCTACACCATTGAGAACTCGACGTCGCCATTCGATCCTACCGCCGGTGACGTACGATTCAGCCCCGAGGTGCCCCACCGCATCGACTTCAAGGCGGCCGGCGACGCATGTGGTACCATCGGTAAGCCCTCCGAGCTCCTCAGCCAGGGTGACAAGAGCCTCCCCGCCTTCCTGCAGGTAGCTTCCCTGGCCAACCTGGCTACCGTTGCCCAAAAAGGGGACAAGTGGGAGGCCAGAGGTGACCCCACAGAGATTGCTATTCAGGTCTTCTCGTCTCGTTTTGGCTACAGCCGTCTCGACCGTACCACGGGTGAGAAGCCCGAGTGGTCTGATGTCGCCGAGTTGCCCTTCGACTCCGATGTCAAACGCATGTCCGTTGTCATGCAGAACAATGCGACCGGTGAGCTGTGGGCCTTCTCCAAGGGTGCCGTGGAGCGCGTCATCCAGATCTGCACCAAGTATTCTCCCAACGACTCGGGCGAGCTAGTGGATATGACCGATGAGTTCCGCCAAGAGATCCTCCGCAACATGGAAGTGTTTGCCGGCCTCGGACTGCGTGTCCTCGCTCTCGCGGGCAAGCCATACACCCACGCTCTGAACAAGGGTGATGAGGTTGATCGGGCCACCGTGGAATGCGACTTGGTCTTCCACGGTCTGATTGGTCTCTACGACCCTCCCCGACCTGAGTCGGCCCCTGCTGTTCGAAGCTGCCACGAAGCTGGGATCTCGGTTCACATGCTGACGGGCGACCACCCTGAAACAGCCAAGGCAATTGCAATCGAGGTTGGCATCTTGCCCTCGCGTATGGGGTCCATTGCTCGAAACGTTGCCGATGCTATGGTTATGACTGCGGCGAGCTTTGATGCCCTCACCGACGACCAGGTCGACCAGCTCCCCGTCCTACCTCTCGTCATTGCCAGGTGTGCTCCGTCAACCAAGGTGCGAATGATTGAAGCCCTGCACCGTAGGGGACGTTTCTGCGCTATGGTAAGTTCTGTGCCTATTAGACCAATTTTTTTTTTCCATGGGAATTCCGGTCACTAACAAGACGTCCAGACAGGTGATGGTGTCAACGACTCTCCCTCTCTCCGTCGCGCCGACGTTGGCATTGCCATGGGGCAAGCCGGATCCGATGTGGCAAAAGCAGGTACCCCGACCCCTTTATACAAAAGTGTTACTCGCTGATCCAATTATAGGACGCCTCTGACATCGTCCTGACGGACGATAACTTCGCTTCGATCGTTGCCGCCATCGAGGAAGGCCGCCGTATCTTCGACAACATCCAAAAGTTCATCCTGCACGTCCTCTCAGAAAACGTAGCCCAGGCCGGCACGCTCCTCGTAGGTCTTGCCTTCAAGGATCGGCGTGGATTATCCGTCTTCCCCCTGGCGCCCGTTCAGATCATCTGGATCATTATGGCCACGTCCGGCATGCCGGACATGGGTCTTGGGTTCGAGCGTGCCGTCTCTGATATCATGCGCCGCCCTCCTCAGTCGCTCAAGAAGGGTGTATTCACGAACGAGTTCCTCGTTGACATGGTCGTGTATGGCCTCTGGATCGCGGCTCTCTGCCTTGCTGCCTTCTCCCTCGTCGTCTTTGGGTTCGGCGGCGGGCAGCTCGGCAGCAACTGCAACGAGACGTTTGACAAGCAGTGTGAGACGGTGTTCCGGGCGCGTGCCACGACCTTCGCCTGCTTGACCTGGTTTGCCTTGTTCCTCGCCTGGGAAATGGTGGATATGCGACGTTCTTTCTTCCGCATGCAACCGGGTTCCAAGAAGTATTTCACTCAGTGGATGTACGACGTGTGGCGCAACCAGTTCCTCTTCTGGGCCATCATGCTCGGCTTCTTCACCCTCTTCCCCCTCATCTATATCCCGGTTCTGAGCACTCGCGTGTTTAAGCACTACTCCATCAGCTGGGAGTGGGGTATCGTCTTCATCGCCGCCGCTCTATTCTTCGCCGGCGTGGAGTTGTGGAAATTTGGTAAGCGCGTCTATTTCCGCCGCCAGGCCAGTAAGACGCTCGGCCTGGCTTGGAAGGACATGGATATTGAGCAGCGTGTGTTTGGCGAGTACCTGTGCCACGAGGCGTCCCAAGAATCCGGCCTGAACAAGGCCGAGTAGCTTGTGGAGATCCCTGGCTCGGCACTTGCCCACCCAATGAGCTCTTGGCCTTCAAGCGGGAGCCAGCCCTCTTCGAGGCTTGTTCAGCAGAAAAAAGCTGTCGGTCACTATCAAGTGTCCCGGTCCAGCATCCCATTCTCTTCTTGTCTGATGCAGTAAAAGGGGTTGACTACCCGAACGTTGATTTCATGTTGCGTGCTACTTATGTCTTGACAACAGAAACCTCGGGAGGAACAAATGGAGGGGTTGTTTAGGTAGCAAATGTTGGACTAACTGTAGGTAGTACGAGCCTCGGGCTTGACAGACGTCAGCTCGTCGTCTATTTTGGATAATCCAGCTACAAAAGAATATACGTGAAGAGCACGAGATTGTTCGCAGGAGAATCAAATTCGCTCATCTATATGGAAGTGATGGCCGAACCACACTGTTAACTTGATCAGGTCCGTCTATAAACCCTGTCTGTCAACCCCAGCCCCAACCGGGTATGGGCCTAGTATTATTACCACACCCATCCCAAACTTATCATGCTCTCCTAGTCCGTACTCATTCGGCCTTGGCTGGCTCCGGGTCCCCGGGCTGCCATCCCTCGGGCATGAGGACGAATCCGCTCGGCTCGAATCCCGGCGCGACTGGAACTCGGTCAGCAAACGAACCCGCCAATAAAGAGGATACAACAACAAGGATAAAGAAATGACAAACAAAAGAAACAAAGAAAGAAACTCACCCGTCGTCCCGACAAGCGTCCACTCCCCCAGACACCTCGCCCTCTGCCACACGCCCCTCGGCACAACACCCTGGGGTCTCTCCCCAGCTCTCAGATCAACACCCAGACGAATCTCCTCCTCCTTCTTTCCCCTACCACTTTCTTCTTCTTCTTCTTCTTCTTCTTCTTCTTCTTCTTCTTCTTCTTCTTCTTCTTCTTCTTCCCCTTCTTCCCCTTCTTCTTCTTCGTAAACGAGCTCCAGCGTCAGAGGCGCACTGGCATAGTAGTGCCACACCTCGGCGGCGTCGACGACCTTGTGCCACAGGGAGTAGCCCGCGCGGCCCTCGAGGAGGTAGTAGATTGCTGTGCTCGCAGAGCGGTTGGAGCCTGTGCCGGTGGTGATGGGGTCGCGGAAGGTTTCGTGGAGGTAGCCCTTCTCGGAGTAGGGTTCGAGGTTGAGGAGGGATATGATTTCGGCGGCGGCGGCGGCGGCGGTGGGGGAGGCGAGGGTAGAGGCGAGGGTGCTGTTTGTCGGAGGGGTGGGCATTGTGTGTAGAAAGTGAAATGTGTGGACCGGTTTCGTGATAAGGTAGCTTTGTTAGGAAAAGAGAGATATATCAAGAGAGAGATATCAAAAGAGAGAGATGGAGAGCGATAAATGTGGCGGTGATGAAGAGGTTAGAGGCTCTTTTTCAATACCTGCTCAAGACCACTCCCGAAGCTATCAATGTACCGGATACAGGTACGTATATGGGACTGTTAATTAACAAATATTAGAAATACAGTAAGAAATCTCCGGAAAGCTCGGAATCTTGTTACGAGTGTGACATAAAAGAATAGACTGTTTGTTATTGGTGTCTTCACGGCCCAATGCTCACTTATATGCAGCAGATCTATTCCCGCGTCCGTGCCGAAAGTTTTGTCATGCTTATCTCACCACCAGGGCCCAGGATCAGGCAAAAGCCCTCCCGCCCGTGTATATACAGTCACCATGTATAATATGTTCCCACTTCGCTCCATTCCACCTCTTCGCATAGAATCCTTCACCCTCGATATCAACCATACTTTGTATGTGCTACGCCCTCCCAGACCGGCTGACGACCGGGCCTCAACGTTCCACGACGGACTCCCCTCACCGACCACAATCGCAGCATCACGGATTTCCCCACCCACTGGTCTAGCGAACAGTCCCCCACAGGACCAGACGTTGTCGCCGCTGCGCCCGTGCTTAGGGGCAGCTCGCCTAGCCAGCCAGACCGTCTCATCTGGGAACGTGAACCAATCGTAAACCATGCTTCGTATACGCTTGCACGGGACATTAATTCCCTTTGTCTCGCATGCCCTTGGGAGGCACAGTTGATTCAACCGTAGGGAGTCCCTCCCGGCGCTGCTGGTGTTCCCGCCTCAACTTCAAGCACTCGGTTATCAACTCAACTGCAGCATCCTCACGAGTTCCCAACTCTAAAACTAATCGCCTCTCTGCTGTCGGGGCAGGAGGCGTTCGTCGATTCCACGATCCAAGATGTGCAAGATGCCTAAGTGAACCGGGCCCGTGGCTGGCGGTATGAAAGCCTAAACTTCCGGAGTGTTCGTGGTATTCGATGGATCGCCTGCATAAGCTCTCACGGGTCCGGCGTCGCCTTTCTAGAGGAGCTCTCGACGCTCATCTCTTCCCGGACGATGTACTGGCCCCGGACCCTGTCCATGACAAAGCACCTCTCAGCAAATATCCCATGCTCGTTGAGCTCCCTCCACGTGGGGCTGAGCCGGCGGATCATCACCGGACGCCAGCCTCCGACGTTGATGGTGATTTGTTTCCAGGGCCCGCGGTCGGGGCTATCACGCTCCCGTTCCCGCTCCCGCTCCCGCTCCCTCGCCAGGGCGCCGAGGATGGTCATGGCGGCGTGGTAGTCTTGGTCCGTCCTCGGGAGGTTGTCGTCCTCCGCTGCTGCTGTTGATACCACCGTCTGAATATGCAGCGTGAGGGTGTCCAGTCGCGGGAATCGTAGAAGTGCGCGCAGGAACTGCTCGGGGTCGCAGCGTCTAACGTCCATGTCCAGCTCCAAGGTGTGCAATATTGGGAGGCTCCTCGCCAGTCGCGCGAGGGTGGCTGGCTGGAGCGTGGGGCAGCGGCGGTTCTCGTCTCCGAAGCCAACATGATCCCTCAGCCGTAGCCTCTGCAACGATCGTCCATGACGCGAGATTGCGTCTAGGTGAAATAAACCAATATGGCATGTAATCTCCAGGGACTTGAGCTCCTTGACGTGATACCGGATCAGGTCATGCAGCAGATGAGTGGCTTCGCGTCTGCGGTCCAATAAGTGCGCGCTCCAGTCATCGATGTGCAACGAAGTGAGGCTTGATAATTCCGACAAGGGGACAGAGCTGAGGAAGTTGTAGTATGGGACCGAAATGAGCTCCAGAGAAGTCAGCCGTGAGAAATCCCAATGCTTCATCACCTCGTCTCCCGAGTGGTTCCAGTCGTACGATCTGAGGGAGAGCTCTCTCAACGGCGGCATTCGCTCACCGGCGTCGAAGCTCAGCTGGGTGCCCTGGCCGCGGTCCTGGTAGTGAAGGACCTCGAGATTACGGGACCGGAGGAGCAGGCGCTTCAACGACGCCAACCGGGTGGTCAGGGGAGGCGTCGGGCTGGCCAGCTTCAGGGAGACCAGCGGGCCGCTGGGAATAGCCTTGATGTACGATCCCTTATCAAACTGCCGCATGGGCAAGTTCTCCACAAAGAGCTTTGTACCATGTGTCTCCATGCGCTGCAAGTCCAGCACATCCGAGGGTAGCCACACCCCGTCCTGCTCCAGCTCGTCAACTTCAAACCGCCACCTGCCGCCCGTTAGTACCCATTCATACACAGACGCGCAGTCGTCCACGTACGTGATGGTCGATATCTGACAGGTCCGGAGGAGGACGCGCCGAATAGCTAGCGGGTTCAAACTGCCGCGGATCACAACATGCTTGGTGTAATGGGCGATGTGCTGAAAGGCCGCCGGGTACCTGGAGTGCGCGCCATCGCGCACTAATTCTTCATTGAGCTCCAATGTCCGGTAAGCGATGGGCGTCGAGACGGCATTGAACCTAGCTGAAACGCGGCCCAGCCGAAACAGGGACTGGTAGTCGATGTCACGAAGCTGGATCGGAGCGGGGGGACTTAGCTTGTAACGCTCCAAGGACGACAGCTGGGGACTTTACCTGCTCGCACACCAAGGCCACCAGCTCTGGGCTAAGACGGTCGAGCGATAGCGGTGGCGGGTCCATATACGAACTTTGCGCCGTTCCAAGCCGTTGATGTCGACGTCTAGACTTGGGACCGCACCGTGTCGAAGGCGGCGTGGAGGTTAACAGATGAGGATGAAGAGGAGATACAAGTGCCCCCGCAGACGACGACATTCTCAGAGAGGGGAGGTAGCAGCAACAGAAGCTGGTGTCAGATCTCTCATGTCGAGAGGGGTATCGGCAGGAAAGGGAACAGGAGTGAGAGGAGGCTGAGAGACACCGTTAGGATTGCAACTTGCGCCGGAATTGCATGTAAATAAAACAGGCTCTGTCATCGAGCGTGGTAGCGGTGGACGGGGGAGCTCATTGAGGTAAAAGCGGCGAGTGGGATAGATGGGACGGCCCCAACATGTCAAAGCGTCAGCTATTAGTGGGAAGTGCATGGGCCAGGAAGAGGGAAGGGAATCAAGGGATGTTGATAGGCTGAACAGAAATCAGATCTCGCTATCATGGCCGGGACATGCGTCGAGGGCAACGCGAGAGCCAAAGTGATGGGGAGTAACGGAGATCTGCCGACTTGGTCTGTGAGCAGTCAAGTGGGCCGCCGTGGAGGCCAGATGGTTCCCGGTCGTATTTAGCGAGAGTGATTAAAGACGCTGGACCTTGTCCTGGTCGGTCCTGCACGTGTGAATTCAGCAGAAAGGCCACAACCCCCATCAGAGTTGGGGGCTTGGAGCCGCGGGTTTGCCCCGCAGAACGGTGCAAACGATGGGGGATATCACAGCCCGTTGCCCCGTTCCATACAGTAATCCCCGAAGCCCCAAGCGATGTGATAATAGGAATCTGTGGCTGGTGAGAGAGAGGTCCTTTGTGCGGTGCCATGGATGCTGAGCTCGTACAAGGAGGCCGAATTGAGGCAATCTCCCTCCCGGCCGCTTGTTGGGTCTCGGGGAGAAGAATGCAGCATGACAGATGTACGGACGGGCAGTCTGGAGCCTCTTCCTCGTGGCATGCATGTCCACATGTTTCGCAAGAATGACCCAAAAAGGAATCCGACGAGGTGAGAGAGCCAATCACCCGACAGCGTCTTGGTGCTAGCCCGGGGATGGTAAAGAGGGGCGGGTCCGGACCGACGGGCAGTCAGTCTCTTGAGGATGGTTAGCAATTTGGCGGTCGGACATGACATGGTCCATGACTCCATACACCGAGATGGATCGAGTTGTCGGAGTGCTTCTTCGATTCTTCGTCCGACCATGTCCTTGGGCATGATCTCGCGTTGGTGCTGAAGAGCAGATGTGAAGGTCGGGCAGAGCCATCCCAGAATCTGTCGCGTCGACGCGCGCCGAGCGAGGGGTCGTCCACATGGCTAGCACGGAACTCGGCAGAGCGAACAATGCCCTCGCGGGGCGTGCACATCGTCAGTCCCAAGGATGGGCACAGCTGCGGGCGGCGGCTAGAGGCATCGGCCGCAGATAGGCCTGCTGATCATGGCGTACGTACCGCAGTCTAACCACTACCTGGTAGCGGTAATACCTTCCCGAGGGTCCAACGATGATATCCATAGCAGCACCTACCAGTATGTCGCGTGTATGTGCTGTAGATGCATACGAGCACTGTACGCATAACAGGTTGTTGGTTACTGGCCCGATACGTGGTAGGTGTCTAGGCAGCGTGCCGGGGGGGGGGGGNGGGGGGGGGGGGGAAGGACGGTGCTGCACGTCCTTGGTGGCATGGGCCCGATGGTAATCGAATATCGATATTCCCAGCGCCGCATGCCCAGTCGGTACAGCGATGCATGATACTTAGTAGTATTGGTACGATAAATAAAGGAGCATTGGTACGAATGGTGATGATGTTTGCATGCCCAGGTGATGAATCACTGATGAATCAGTCAGGTGCCCATGTCGGCGGCTACTGGGAGTTGAAATTTCTTTCCATTTGGTGGTCCTCGATATTCTGAGGCAGGAAAGAGCGAAGCGTCTTTGTACCTACGTATACGCCTTCCCTGCTTCGCGACGATTTCCCAACTCGGTTGTGCGCTTCTCACGGCGATTAGGTACCTGTGCCCAGTACTGTACCTCACCCATGGATACAGGTAATTGTACCAGTTACCTGTAGGTGTAAGATCCCAATGGATGATTTACGTACTACCAAGGTACTATAGTAGTAGTAACACAGGCAAGGTACAGGTATGGTATTACATTCTGCCACTCAACGATATACGAGTATTCCATGGCATTGGCATCGAGTTCCTTTCGCTTCACGGTTTAACCCATTTACAGCGGGCAATATTTGGCATCATCATTGGGCGTGTCCCAACCCCGGAATCCCTCTTTTCCTGTTTCGGTTTCTTCTTGCCATTCCCCTCACTGACCGTTCCTCTTGCAAGTTGGAGCAGCCCATCCATGTCACCTACAATTCTGTAGCAGGGGACTTGCAATACACAACCATCTTATCACGAGAAACGGTCAACCAACAACTGTCGTTGCCAATTCCGACACTGGCCGCAGCCACCATCGCCCTACACGTAAGGTTGTATGCACATATAACACACGGTGGCATAGGTACTAGTAGGTACACATACGGTATTAACCCAGGTACTGGCAGTACTAACGCTAGTACACCTACCACTGGTAGTACCCCGACACAGGCCATCATCTCCCCAAACGAACGCACATGAAGGGAATACGCTCATTAAATTCATCATGGGTAAATAGTAGTACCCTCGGGGCTCCCACACCATACTCTGCCCGCAATCCTGCAATGCACATGTCTTCCTGGTTCTTCTTGGTTGCTGATAACATTGTGGGGATATATCGACCATACGCTGTCTTGCTCAACAAACACACAAACACACAATGCTCTCTTTGGTGTCGATCTCTTCGGATTGGCGCGCTCTCATGATGGTAAAGGAGGAGGGGGAGGAAGAAGGCTAGTGAAAATATCATGCCGCGGGAAAAAAAAATATCATGCCGCGGAAAAAAAAAAGGAAAAAAAAAAAGAAAAGAAAACTGGCCCCCTAGTATCGGTATACCGTCCCCTTGTTCTTCGACTCCGCGTCGTAGATATTATCGTCGTCCGAGGCGCTGTTGTCCCCCGCCTTCGCGGCTCCCGACCCTCCCGCACCACCAGCCGCGTTCGCTCTGTCTCCCCCCGAAGCCGAGGCAAAGCCCGGGTTGAAAGGCTCAAACTGGTGCCGCTGCTGCTGGTGGTTTCCCTCTTCGGCAGGCTGGGGGTCCCGGAACGGATCCTCGAGCGGCGCATCGTCATCTTCATCGCGCCTCTGCCCGGAGCCCGAGGGACCCGCCCCCGAGGCTCCGGCCTGACCATGGTATACCTCCGTCTCCTTGCCCTTCCCGTTACCCGCCGGTCGCTCCGGGGGCTCGGGCTTCTCGCCCGAGGCATACAGCTGTGCCTGCGACTGCTGCCACTCGAGGACGCGGTCATGGCCGTTGGTGGATGCCGGGCTGACGGCAGCAGAAGCGTCGGGCGCGGCGCCCAGACCGAGCTGCTTCCGCGCGTTGAGGACGGCGCGCTGGTGCTGGTTCAGCGCCGTCTGCAGCTGCTCGTTGGTGTCGATGAGGGTCTCCATGGTCTCGTTGTCCGGCGAGGGGCTGTCGCACGTCATGTACGACTGGATGCTGCGCGACGCGGTCTGGCACCGCTCCGCGAACTCCTTGATGAGCTCGTTGTTCAGCATCTCCCCGGGGGCCGTGTTCATGACCACCTGCTCCAGCAGCTTGGCCGATGTACGCGCCTCCTCCAACCGGCTGGCCAGCTCAGCTGGATCGGGGAGGCGGCGCTTAGTCTGGTGGCTCCGGGCAAAGTAGTTTTGCGAATGCGGGTTGAAAGGCGGCGCATTGAGATTCCGTGGTTGCGGAGGCGGCAGCGGTGGACCCTGATGCACATCGTTAGTCCCTCCCGTCCGTCAATGCGCAGATAGTATTGTGCGAGGAAAAGAAAAGTAGGTAGGTAGTTACTGGGTTCTTCCGAAGGGCATCGTCCTTCTGGGCCATCCACATCCCCACCAGGACCTGCAGATTCGGGTCGTACGCCTTGTTATGCTGAAAGTCATCGAGCATCTCCATGAGCATATGGCGGACCCTCCGGTCGTGGCCGTGCTTGAGCAGCTTCCGGCACGTCTCAGCGAACTCGGCGTCGAGGTTGCGGGTGAAGGACGCGCCCGGATTGTCGGTGAGGATGCGGACGAGCATGAGGGCGTTGTACTGCCATGACGGGCGGCTGTTGTATTCCCTGTGGAGGTACTTGCGGATCACGCGGGCGCACTCGGCGGCGGCGGCGGGGGACGACTCGGCCGCGTCGACGATTGGGGGGAGAAAGAGGATCTCGTCGCCCTGATACATGTCGTTGGTCAGTCGCGTGAACAGTGCAAGCTTCGGTGGTCCTTGGGCGCATTGGGATCATACCTGGACGTTGCCGCCGGATTCGCAGAAAGCTTTCTGGAGGATCAACGTCAGCACACGTTGACGGTCAGAGCGGGGCGACGGGCGGCAGGACATACCACGCTCTTATTAGCAGAAGTCACGGGCGACTGGTCACTCGTGGGATCCGACACCGCCAGAGGGCCGCCAACGGGTGCGGAGGTTTCGCCGGCTCGTGTCGGTGAGTGAGAACCTGGGCGCCATAAGATCAGCAACCGTCGGCCTACAGCAAGGTCGGGGGCAGGTAGAGGCACTGCTCGCTGTTCGCTTTTTGAGGCTCCCGATGACCTTGTTCGCGCTGAAGACCTTCTTCATGGACTTCATCTTGGGCGCGGCGACGCCTCCGTTGGTGCGGGAGGGGGCGTCGGTGCGGCGCAGCCCTGCTCGGGTGTGGGTGTACTCGTACGAGTAGGAGGTGGCGTCGGGGTCGGGGTCGGGGTCGGGGTCGGGGGACTTGACGGGTGCCGAGGCCGCGTGCACGGCGACTCGACTCGGAGCCGGGGAGGTTCGAGAGTGTGAGAATGCGAAGCAGCAGTGGCGAGAATGGTGCGCGGCTGAGGAGTTGTAAACGCGACCGAGGGGGTAGGTATGGTATGGAGCGTAATAAGTGCTGATATGAGGATCGTGGAGCAGGCAGCCAAAGTCGGAAGTCGGGAGGGTCCCCTGTTGCACGTTGCGCGCGCGCGGCGCGGGCGGGTGTGGGGTGATGGGTGATTGGCGGTTGCGCGACTCTATAGCCTGGTAGCCTCTATTGTAGACGTCGAGAAAGCAAGGTGGGCCCGCGCATATAGGTAGAAACAATAAGGGAATACCCGAGACTGAGTGCGCTAACCGCAGTAAGAAAGAATAGCCACCATTCAATGAAGAAGAAGAAGAAGGCGCAAGCCCTTTTCAGGTATCATAAATGAGTCACAGAAACCGCAATGATAACAATGGGGGTTCTCTCTTTGTTTTCTCGTAGGGTACATAACAGATTTAAGAGGTTGATAAAATCCGGCGACGCGTTTCGGGCATCCACCAGCCTCATAGCCGTCCTGTCATGGGCGGCGCCCGTCAGCCTTTAATTAATGGTTGGATGATGACTGGTTCGTCGTCAGGATGGATGCACAAATGCACAGCCTCAATCCCCTACGCAATCCCCTGCAACACTCAAACCCTCCCACGCTGCTACCACTCCGGACACTGAACCACATGTCTTCCAGTGGTCAACCGAAAGATCAGAGACTCTGGAAAACGATATAGACTGAATCCAACGTTATGGAATGAATCCATTCATTCCCTTCTTCTATTTATTCCGGGCTATTCACAAGTTTAGAACTTACAACAATGTACATCCATATAATTAACCAACTCATACTCTCCATCCAAGTCAGCTACTGTGGGTAGGCAGTTTGTCCATTCGTCATCCCTCATGCGATCAGTGAAGAAGAGTCACTCACACAGAGGCCTCCCTGCCTTCGGAGATGCTGCACACTCTTCGAGCTTCTAAATCCGACCGAGAATAGCCCCCCCCCCCCCCCNCCCCCCCCGGGGTGGTCCTGCCCAGAGGCTAGCCACATCACCGTCTCGTCATGGGGCCGCGCATACCAACATCAGATGCTTCCCCCCTCACCGCTACCTATTGGACCAGCTTGGCTTGCTGTAGCTCAAAATATCTATTGGTTCACCATCTAGCTACTAGTCTCTACTCCGCGTCATCGTCCGACTCCTCACTCTCCTCGTCTGACTCGCCTGGGTCGTCCTCAACAATGAGGTTTCCAGATCGCCCAATCTTCTGCCCCAGAGTGGCCGTTGTGCTAGGCTCGTACACCTCCCTTGGCAGGGTCGACGCGATCCTAAACCTGTACTCGTGCTCGTAGTCGTCTGGCTTCGCCACGCCCTCGCCCATCTCTACACCCTGCTCCTCCTCGATGGCGAAGCACTCCACAAACGCATAGAGCTCCTCCATCGGCGCGTCTTGCGGGAATCGTCTGACGACCCGCCCGGCCCCAGACTCCTCGGGCATTTTGAGTGCCACGCGTACAACGTTCTTGTCGCCCGCTGGAGGTTCCGGGAGGAGTGTGGTTGATCTCCATACTCTCCACTGCTGGCGCTTCTCCTTCAGTATCTCGGCCGCCGCTGCCCTTTCAGCCGCCCGCTTCTCCGCCGCCGCTGCTGCCTCCGCAGCTTCCTTCTTTTGGCGAGCACGCTCCCTGTCAATCGCCAGGGATCGCTCGTACGCCGAGTCCTGCTCCGTCCGGATGTTCCTAACCGCCTCTTGAGCGATCCTCTCCGCGCGTACCCCTTCCAGATCTGCGCCGTATTTCTCAATCGCACCCTGAAGCTCCGACAGGTATGTCTGCGCCGCCATCGGCCCGGCGAGGCGCTTGACAATCCCCATACGGGTGCTCCCCTCCTTTGGTGTCAGGCATACAAGCGCCGAAAAGGGGAACTTGGTGCAGTTGTACTCGGTCGAGACCTGGTACGCCTCCGAGTCTAGGATGTTGCCGCCCCATAGTATAATGTTGTTAGTAGGATCCTTGATGAAGCTGACGACCGAGGGGTCCAGCAGCGTCTCCTTGACGAACGACTCGGTGTCGTCGTGCTCTGGCGACATGAGCACCACCAGAAGGTACTTGAGGTCCTTCTTTGCCTGGTCATGTGCTTGGGCAATGCCACCCTCGTAGAATGGTAGCTCGTTGGGCCCGTACTCTTCGTCAAATTCCCTCTTGAACCGCGAGGCTGTATCCCGCGGCATGAGCATCCGACGCCCAGCGGTACTGCGGAATCCTGCGGTGACGCTGTGCGTAATGGCACGTGGCCGCAGAGATGCCGGGAGCCACGACAGGATGTATAGGAATGTTCGGAATAACGCTGTGGTGGCCGACCAACCCAGGCTGAACGGTGTGAGAAGCAACCCCAGAAGCCACGGCGACCGGTGTGTGCTTGGCTGCTGTGGTACCACTCTCGGGGCCGGGTCTGTCCGTCCACTTCGGGATCCCCGCGAGGGGGCTGCTGCCGCTTCCCAGAGACTCTCCTGCAGGTTCTCGTGTCTTGCTGATTCGCGAGGGGCGCTCTGAGCCGCTATGGCTTCGGCCACGGGATCCGGCCCCTCCCCGTCGAAGTACTTGGCGATGGCAATCTGCGGTCTCACCATCAGCCAAGGCCATTGTAGTCTAGGTCGGACGGAGAACAAACCTGGACGTTCCATTGCGATCTTTCAAGTAGGGGGATGGCATCCGTAGCCTCTTGGTTCGTGACGTGCATGTATTGCTGGAGGGCCTCCTGCTGTGGCCCAGACAGCTGTTCCATGTCGACGTCTGCCATCTCGATGCTTCCGAGGTCGTTGCGCCGTCAGCGCAACTCCGGTCGACGCAGAAATTAACACCGCTTATTACGTCGTCAAAAGGTCATGCAGATGTGATAATCTTCGCAATGTTCTGTTCGGGCTGGCGCCGCTGTTGATCGTGGTTGGCAACGCAGTCAGAATCGGTGTCTTGGACTCGTGGCGTCTTTGTTCAATCGTGGCATGAACTCCCGGGCGATGGTTTGCTCCGCCGGCGAGCTAATTGCCCCTGAAAACGGCCCTAAAAAGGCTTATTCGAGCTGTTAAAGGGATCTAGAGAGGTCCTCGACAAATCGCGCCTATGTTGAATCGCGAGTAAGGACGAGTTGGCCGCTGATGTTCAAGGCGCGTAGCTCGTAGGGCAGGCTGGTAATGCTACACTATGACGTTCGACCGCAGCTACCTGCCCGCCCGTCTGTACCTGAGCCGTGCTTGGAGCTGTTGTGCCCCAAAATGCATCTCGGTAGCTGCAAGTCTGCGAATGGCGGGGGCTTTGTAAACGCATATCGGGGCAGGGTCTCCAGCACGAAGGACGTAGGTAGGAAACATTACTCGTAGGTATCTGTTTCCCAGTCCGTACAAAATACACAGAATTAACAAAACTGCGAGTTTAAATACTTGAAATTGTCGACCTGTTATTTCAGGTAGCTCCGCCTTGTGTTGGGCCTCGCCTCAGACACCTAGTAGGTTCATTACCATCACTTATGAAGGCCCCTTTATGAGCATATCAACATTGGTGGGGGGGAGAGCTCCGAGACTTGACCACACTCCGCATCACCTATGGGTAATTGTCCCCAAGTTCCTCCCCGTACAACTTCTGGTGGCGGGGTACTTCGGCCGGCGCGACTCCTCCCACAGTACTCGTACGGATATCTTACACGTCCCATGATGAATCCTGGTCGCCCACCCAACGCAAGTGCCATTCGTTCTTCCCCACCACTCTTCCACCATCATCCTACCATAATCCGCCAGCGCTTGTCAGCTCCAGGCCGCATTGGCCGACCCCGTCCCCATATCTACTATATATCCGCTACCCATGGGCGGGAGATCGCCTCTATCAATTGAGCCATGGGCAATGGGCAATGATTGCCAGAGCCAGGTCAGCACCGCCTCCTCCTCTCTCCCTTGCTGGCGCCCCATCCGGTCCCGACGAGCGCATCGCCAGAAACCCAGTTCCCCGCCCCACGCGACCCAGCGCCGCCCTCTGGCTTCATCCTCACGCTCCCAACGCGCGTCGCGCATACCCGCTGACCACTTTGCAGACGTCGTAGCTCGGGCCAAGGGGACGGACGATATTCTTCACAGCGCTACCTTAGCGAATAATGGCGACGACGCGCTACCAAAACAACGAAATGCGTCGGCAGGTCGGCTCTCCGAGGCCGAAAGGAGGACGTGGTACGTCGTGCAACACACGCGAGACTCCCCCGGCGTTACATGCACCGCTAATCTCTTTTTCTCCCCGCAGAGAACAAGGAGACACTATGTCGAAACGTCCTGATATACGGCCACTGCCGATACGAAGACCAAGGCTGCACCTTCAACCATGACCAGAACAAGGGCAAATCAAACCAAACAGACGCGTAAGTGGCGTATTTTTCCTCTAGCGATATCATGGCCGATTTCCATCTCTGGCCGCGGTCTTTTCCGAGTGGCATGAGTGGTCTGGACGTCGGTAGTCCTGGATGCAGTTGAGCGTCGATTTGGCCATCATATGGTAGGCCTTGGGGTCATGGAGACGCGACACTCAAGCGTTCTCTGCAGGGCTTGTGGGACAAGGCAAGGAAGGTGGTACTCAAGGGACCATATGGTGCAACATTGGAACGGATTGAACATACTTTGGCGCTGCGACGAGCACGAGGAAAGCCTTATTACCGTTTTCAACCCTTCTTTTTGTGAGGGCATCCGATCGGAGGAGCCAAGCCGTTCTGTCCCTAAGGTGGCTGCTGAAGAAACGAATGGCTGCTCCTTCCTCAAGGCTTTGGACGCAGTCCGGTCCCCTTATAGTCTCGCCAAACCCCACCGCCTGCGAATCCGAACTTTACCATGCAACACAACAAACATCGGCTACCCGCAGATCATGGCTAACCCACCCTGCAAACCTAGGTCAAAGAAGACGTTGAACGTCGAATCTCCATCATTCACCCCAGCGACACAACAGACTACCACGAGAAATGTGCTTTCTACGCAGGCTGCTAATGCGCCCTCATTCACTCCCCGCGGCCTTGGAGGTAAGTGGTGCTAGCCAGACAAACATGTCGCGACACTTGCTAACAGGTCATGTCACCAGCCGCAACCCCCACTGGATCTCAGGATTCCGAGCCAGCATCGTTCAACCCTGCAGCTATCCGCGACTTCACACCCGGCTTTGACCTGAATGCGTCGGTGAGTCGTTCCCTCACGGGACAAACTTGGGGCTGTCTCTGATGATTGCAAGGCTGCCGGGAACGGGACAGCACAAGAAGGCTTCGGGCAATATGACCCGTTCACCATGTCCTCCGTGGGTCAGAGTCTCCCGGTGACTCCATTCAATCCATATGCAGACGAGAGCAGCACTATGGCTGGAGCAGGAGCTGCTTTTTTCCCGAGCCAGAACACCTTTGCTACCCCTGGCCAGCCCCTTCAACACCACTTATACGCCAACGTCGGCCCTCGTCGGGAAGACCTCCTGCCGTACCAGCGCACGACGTCCGATTTTTTCATGCCCGAGGACCTTCGCCAGGAGATGGTCAAAAAATCAGAGGCCGCGCTACAAGTGATGCCCAACTCCCAACTGCCGCGGCTGGACCCCTACCACTCGCTTGTGCCCTTGGATACGTCTAACAGGAAGAATCCCACCGTATTTGGCTATAGCACGTGGGTCTACAAAGCCATGAGTTCAAAGCACGGCCGGATATATTGCCTGAGGAGGTTGGAAGGCTACCGGCTCACAAATGAGCATGCGATCAGGTCCGTCAAGGAATGGAGACGGGTCGTCAGCGCCAATGTGGTCAGGATCCACGATGCATTTACGACGAGAGCTTTCGGCGACAGCTCTCTCATCTTCGTGCAAGACTACCACCCCTTATCCAGGACTTTGGCCGAGGTCCACCTAACGCCTGATCCAGCCGCGCGCTTCCAGCAGAAGTCGCTCATCCCAGAGAAGGTCCTCTGGTCCTACATCTCGCAGATTGCCACTGCGCTCAAGGCCATCCACTCGGCCCATCTCGCTGCCCGCTGCCTAGACGTGACGAAGATCATCCTGACGGAGAAGAACCGCATCCGACTCAACGGCTGCTCCATCCTCGATGTCGTTCAGTTCGAGCCCCGTCGTCCAGTGCAGGAACTACAGCAGGAAGACCTGATCAGCTTCGGCCGGCTTATGCTCGGCCTCGCAACGCTCACGCACCCCGCAGAACTCATGGATATGAACCTGCTGGTGGACCAGACGGGCAAGACGTACTCCGTTGTGCTGAGGGATACAATTGCCTGGCTCTTAACACCGCAATCGGCCGCGAAGCCAAAGACAATCGATGTGTTCGTCCAAGGTGTCGCCACACACATTGTCACGAGCCTTGAGGAAAGTCAGCAAAGGGAGGACGAACTTGCATCTCACCTTTCTCGGGAGGTCGAGAATGGCAGGATAGCCCGGTTGATGATGAAACTCATGGCCATTAACGAGAGATACGAGTTCAACGGTGAACAAGCATGGTCGGAGAACGGCGACAAGTACATCCTCAAGCTATTCCGCGACTACGCATTTCACCAGGTGGACAGGGACGGCAACCCGGTCCTAGATATCGGCCACATGATTCGCTGCCTAAACAAGATGGATGTTGGTATCGAGGAGAAAGTGAACCTGACGAGCCGCGATGGGCAGACGACCTTCATTATCAGCTATAGGGAGCTGAAAAAAATGCTCATCAGTGCATTCGGAGAGCTGCAGACGGGCAAGACGGTGAAGCCGGGCAAGAACTATTAGAAAGATACAGGAGCTCGCACCTATTTGTTCCAGCCTCCAGTGGGTTCAGGAACCCCGATGCTGCCAAACGCCGAAATGGAGAGCGGATTGAATGACCGAAGTCCACGTACGGGTGTTAACGCGACAAAGCGCCCAATTACTCCCACCCGCGCTCAGCAGACACTGACACCACGAACCGCCCAACAACCCGTCCAACCGCCCATCCAACAACCCCTTAAATCGAGGAACCAACCGATCGGTCATTCAACCAGCCAGCCAGCCGGTTGGCAGTAGAGCAGCCCATCGGACCAAACATTGAACAGGTCACGGAACCGGCCACAGAACCGGTCCATTGAACGAGCCACCCAACCGCCCATCCAAGGACCCCTTAGACTGGGGAACCAACCGATCGGTCATTCAACCAGCCGGCTACCCGGTCGGCCCCAGAATAGCTCAACAAGCCAACAACACAACCTACCCTCGACCACCCCGTCGGAAAGCCTGTCGAGCATGCCATCGAAGGGGACATCAAACCTGAACCGGCCACAGACCCGGCCACAGAATCGGTAATCCATAGAACCAGCTTTTAAACCAACTGTCGAACCCGCCCTGGGACAGGCTATCGAATTATCCACTGGACCGTCCCTCGAACCAAGGGCTACACCAGCCGCCGAACCGGCCACAGGACCAGCCGTCGAATCGGATGCCGATTCTGCCATCGTACCGTATCAGGAACCGGATCCGGAACAGGCTATCGAACCGGCTATTGTACCGGACGTTGAGCCTACCATCGAGACGGAACTGTCCATGGAACCAGGTGTAAAGGAGGCCATCGACAAGGCCATCGACAAGGCCGTCGAACAGGCCGTCAAACAGACCCCGGAACCCGCTATCGAATTGGCTACTGGACAGGGCAACGGACAGGCCCTAGGAACCTACCTGGAACAGCCTGTCGCACCGCCTATCGCACCGGCCATCGATCCGGCCTTCGACCCAAGGGTAGAACGGGTTACCACACCGACCTTCGGAGAATTCTGGGGCAGGGCCTGGAACTGGTCATGGAGCAGAACATTGCCTGGGCTATCGACTGGGCCGTCGACAGGGTCGCCGACCGAGCTAGGAGCCCAAAGCCAAATGAAGAAGCAAAACTATAAAAAAAAGGCGAAAGAAAGCAAGAAAAGACGTAAGAAACGAAGTAGGAAAAACAAGCAGAGAGGGGGATCGGGGACTGGGGGGTGGATGGGCAAACAGGGCATGCGGCCTGCCCTAAGCGGTATAATGGACGAAAGCAAGCGTGGGTAGCGAGAATCAGTCAGCGAGACAGGAACGTTCATTCTGAATACATCATGATATTCATATTGATCCCAGAGATACTTGTGTTGTGATGAGTTGTGTGATCTCTGCACATCTAAGCAGGGTTTGTCGTGGGATGTTGAGGCAGGTTGGGGTTCGGCAACTCGGGGTGCCCTGTTGGCGGTTCCGCTGCCCATTGTAAACGTAGCAACGCTGTCCCCGCGTTTCAAAGATGTATCGGTCGGCGTCGAGGCAAACGTCCGAACCGAGTCCCCTCCACACATGACACATACGACAACCCTTCAGCAGTTACCCGATTCGAATGGCAGCATGTTTCTCCATTGTCCCAGCTGGTTGTGGGCTCTCTTCAGTCGTCATCGGGTTGAGCAAACGGGTTGGCAATCTCCTCGCTGCCGTCGACGGGGCTAATTAGGACTAGGAGGGTGCCGCGGGCGACGACGAGGCCGAGGGGCCGTGTGGACTCTTTGCCCTGGTCATCTGTTTGTTTCGAATGTCAGTAAGTATGCCAATTCATGGCGCTCGTTGCGTATCCGTAGAAGGGGCACCCGCGGGACGGTGTCTTACCTCGGACAGTCTCCTGGCCATCGTCGAGAACGAGGTTCATCAGCGCGTCGTATCCTTTCAGTGTCCCCTTGACTGATATCAAAACACAAACCGTTAGCTAACCAAGCCAAAGCACTTGTGACCACCGGCGCATGTAGTCAAAGGGTGCGCGCCATGGTGGGACTAGCTCACCTTCCCGTCCGCCGTTGAATTTGACGGTGATCTGCTTGTCCATGTACTTGGACAGGTCGAGGATGTTCTCCTTCTTCGGCCGCTCGCGATCCCCGCCCTGCGCGCCGCCGTGTCCTCCGCCGCGACCGCCCCTACCGCCTTGGTGGTGGCCACGACCGCCTGCGCCGCCGCCGCGGCCGCCGCCTCGGTGTGTCGGCCTGTCGGACATTGGGGCGTGTGTGATCTGGAGGTGTGCCGTCGTGCGGTTCTGTGGCGGCGTGTTTTCTATAGCGTGCGCGAGGTGTGTGGAGAGGGTTTCGTGTGGTCCCGTTTGTCCGAAGCGAGGGTCGTCGTCGTCGTCGTCGTCGTCGTCGTTGTTGTCGTTCGGTGTGCGGATGTGGGAATGGGGAAAATGCTGGGATGGTGGTTGTGGTGACGGTGGATTGGAGGGGTACTGCAGGGGGGGNGGGGGGGGGGGGGGGAAGCTCCTCTGTGGCTGGGCGGCTTGCAGCGTTGTTGCGTCGATGGCGAAAGGTACGTCCGTACCCTAGACCTCTATCCAGATTATCAGGTAGAGGGGAGACACCAAAAGTTGGGTATATCACATTCTCATCATTGGCTTGGGTGCCATTGTTAATGCAATTGGAAATATGACCTGCTCTTGATCAGAAACCAGACAGTCATGCCACTCAGCCATTCATTGCTAGGGCTGTACAAGCTGTGCTTGGGTACGCTGGAGAAAGTTCTTGCGTATTGGGCTGCATTTGTCCGCCACAAACAGCAAGTTGAGGTTGAGGGAGTATATAATGAGTTCAGTAACGTACCTACTAACGGGGTTTCCATTCAAGACGGGTGCTATCTTACTACTGGTAGGTACTAGTAATAACTACTAGTACGGTATATTACCTATAACTCTCGCCTAAAGACATCCCAACCCTGCAGATACCTAAGTACCTAATAGCTGAGAGTTGCTCGGTCGTGCTTTCCTTGCTCAAGGTACCCAAGTAAAAGTACCTGTAGTAGGCACGAGTTATGAACGAGTACTGCAAACTCGGCAAGCACGGGGAGGGGGGGAAACGCCGTCCCTGTCCAGCACCTGGTACCTACCAGGTACCTACGTGGTAGTAATTAGTACTACCGGTAATTAGTAGCTGGTAGGGTTGCCCTCCCAGCCTCCTCGATCGAACTGCCTTCCCATTTCCTGTCCACCTTCACGCTTCTGTTCAATCTCGACGGCCTCGAGAGCCGTCATGATTTCCGGCTCCATCCCCGGCACCATAGAGGCAGCCCGTCCGCCCCGCTGATCCCATGACGAGTCCGGGTGCCAGGAGCAGCTTGGGCGACGGCGCCCCTCCCTCCCTCCTCGTCGGTGGGAGCGACTATCCTTTCCCTTTGCTTGCTCCTAGCCTCCTGGGTCCTCCACCTGCAGCCCCTCGATCGGTGCTCCAACCCACCTCCTCCCACAATCCGTTATTTCTCGCCAACAGTCGGATCTCCCTATGTATGCGCCCTACTGCTGAGGCCGTGGTACATAATCATCGTCACATCCGCGGGGGCTTGTCCACGGCTAACAGGCCTCTCGGCGCGCGTCATCCCGCGTTTTCCTGATGGGCTAGCTGCTGAGCCATTGTCGTCCGGCCTACGGATACAGCTCACGCACCTCCCCCGCAGCAACCCCCGGCCCTTTTCCAGAGTTGGGAGACAGGGTCAGGGCCAGGTAGATTGGACTTGGACGGTTCTTTCGTTGCAAGGGCTCACCGGCCTGGCAGTTGGCAGGTGGCAGTTAGCCGCTCCCGCTGCTCTTTCCACGGCTCTTGACCTCTCCCGCAAGCTACCGCACAGAGAAGAAGCCAGGCGAATTGTGCTTCGATGATTCGATGCCTCCTCCGTGCCCCAAAGGCTCAACCAGCCTGTCTCGTCCACCTGCGGCTTGACTGACGATCAGAGGTCGCAACGTCACTCCTTTCCTTCCTCCCCACACCCTCTCGCCCACACATTGAGGCTCGCGCGCTCATAGGGCCACGGTCCCCCATCGCCTTCTCTGGCGGCCGCACAAGCGTCCGTTTCACCTCGTTTCCCTGCTTGTCCTTTTCCTTCCGCCACGCCGGGCGCGCCATGTTGGCATGGGCACCCGGATGCACCAGGACTAAGCAAACACTGGTTGCGTGCCCCAATTGCCGCAGCAAGAGCTTACGAATACATACCAACATTGCCCTGCCCTTCCGCTGGTCGCCCAGGTCGTTGCATCGGATTTGCCAAGACAAGCAGATCGGACTGAGTCCACGGGTCGAGGTCTAAGCCGATCCGAGTCCAGGCCGCTTGTGAGCCGTGCGCCGGCCCGATGGTTAGACGACGTCTCGCTGCCGCCTACCTCCCAAGCCTACGGAGACGAATCGCCACAGTACGGCTTTAGAGATAGAAGTATTTGTTTACCCTTGACGTTTTGCGCTCGAGTCTTCCCTTCGAGCTATTCGGTTTCCGATTCGTTCATTGACGTCGCCGCCAACACGCCTGGGGCCGGCCGCTCGCTGCGTCTCTGACTGAACCACCTATACTCATACATATACTATTCCTCTCACGCGTTGCTGGACATTCGCCGAAAATGGAGACGCAGGATCCCGATCCTCACAAGCGCAAACGTGGGGCAGATGATAGTGGCGACCAATCTGTGCAGCCTCCCCAGCAAGCAGCGACGCAGCCGCAAGGTACAGGTACGTTACTGAATCTGGTCGGACTGCCCGGCCGGATGACGGATGAGTGAGCAGTTTGATTTGTAGAACATCCCACATGGTCAGCATCCTCTTCTACCTTACCTGGTACCTACAGCAGCCCTGGTACCAAGATACTACGGGCCCGTCTGGAGTCGGCAATCGCGATCTCTTTCTCTGCCTTTCTTTTGGTCTTGTCCTTATCGCGCGGTCGAACCTTGCTTCAGTGGCTCAACTATTGTACCTGAGTCTTGTGCGCTGACTCTGGTCTAAGGCAATGTTGGCTTCATCGACTACCTCTCGAGTACTAATGCCGACCGCCTCAGTCTCCTTCCCGGCGACCCAGATACCTTCTCCGACCTCGTGAGAATTCTCAGTAGCTATGAAGGCATGTCCACCTCGCGCTTTGGTTGCCGTGTCCCCAGTTCCTAACCCCCGACAGGCGTCCTCGAGAGGCACGAGAGCTTCGCGGCCAGTTTGGGCGCTAAACTGACTGGCCCGCGCCTCCTCAGGGGCTTCGAAAAGTTCTTTGAGGGTCCCATCAAGACCAACTCGCCCCAGCCGTTCTCCCAACCCGTCAGCTGGCTCGATGTATGCGCATTTGCGAGGGCGAACCCTGACGAGTTCGTCCTGACGACCCTCCCCGATGGCTCGCGCTGCTGTCAATTTATGTGCAAGGGCCTGCAAGTGGAGATCTCAGAGGACGACTGGCGCCTTATCTCGTCGGGTGCCCTGAACCGCATACCCCTGGAGCATCCACTCGAGGAGGATGAGACGGCGGAGCTGGCGACTCTGGACATACTGGAACAGAGAGCATCGATGCTGTGGAGAGGAGCCGACGCTGTGGCTGCCCGCTCGCGCATACTGCATCATAGACTGGGCCAGCGCCGCCAAGACATATTGCGACGACGAAAGTCGCAGGAAGAAGGCAGTTCGCCCGGATCGAGGTTCCAGTCCGTCAACCCGCCTTCTCGAGCCCCATCGCACGGCTCCTATGACCTTCACGCCGACCTTATGCAGCAGTTCCTCGCTGCCTGGTCGCCCGGTGCAGCGTCCCGGTCAGCATCCGCGGCCGCGCCGAGCCAGGGTCGCGCATCACCGTCGCTTGCCTCCCAGCCGCATCGCTTCTCAAGTTCTGGACGGTCATCCGGCGCTCTGGATCCGGACGCACAAGCTGACACGTTCCGACCGCTGATCACTCAGAAGATTGACAAACTCTTCCGCGGCGATCCTATCAGTCCGCCATGCGATCGATGTCGCCGGCTCAAGCTCCAGTGTCTCAAGCATCTGACTGCCTGCCAGGGATGCACCAAAAAGCACGCAAAATGCAGCTGGAAGACCGTCACAGACGAGGAAGCTGCAAAGTTGAAAAAAGAAATGGGCGCCAGGATGGCCGCGGGCAGCGAGACCGACACGGAGATGGCGACGCCGGAGCCGAGGGCCCCGGAGGCGCCTAGAGGACCGACTGCCTCAACGGAAGGATCACGACCGGCGAGTCAGTGCGGTGGGGATACGGGTGGGATGGGGATGGCCGGAGGATATGGAATAGTGCCGTTTCCTGGCGAGAGGATCGAGCTCCCGCCGATGAGAATGCCGACGAACATGGGTCAAGGCCAAGGACCCGGAGGAGTACCCGGCGGAGGAAGACGGTCAGGAACGCCACACAGCCAGTCGTCGGCGGGCCAGAGCCAGTTTGGCGGCGAAGGGCACCACTACGGGCCCTCAAATCCGCCATCGCGATGAAGGATGTGGCTTATGTTTGTTTGGAGATTTGATACCAGAGGGATGTTGCGACAGAATTACAGTAAACGTCAAGCGATTTACTGTATGCGGGGACAGAGATACCATGGCATATAGACAGAGGAAGACGAGAAGGTGAGGAATAAGAGGTGGGGAGAGGGGGGTGGTTGTAATGCGACCAAGTGGGATATTACTGGTGCGTATGGCATCTACGTTATTATCCGCGTTCCGTGTCGGTTAGTAGATGTTAGATGGCAGAGGGAAAAGATGACCTTGTTACGTGTGTGCAGCGTGATCAATGCATCTACAGGCACCGTTGACATGGGAGGGGGTTAGGTAGATTCGTCGACATGGAGTGGGTGGTGGCTCACTTGAGGGAGGCATGAATCGTCAGGTATTTGAGGGTACTACTACCTTGCGCAGCACACATCCGAGGTCCACAATGTTTTTATGTAGAGAATTAAAGCTCAGAAGGTTTCATAGAGAAAAAGAAAGGTCGAGGGTAGTACAGAGAGGGGAAAAAAAAATTGAAGACCCAATCGATGAATGGAAATTATAGGAATAGCCCGATGCGGGGGTCGAACCCGCAACCTTGAGATCGTGCGCTCTTGTATAAGAGTCTCACGCTCTACCGATTGAGCTAACCGGGCCACCGGTTGCTGGTTGAACACAAGACGAGGGAATTAGTATTAAGAAGTGCGGGCGTGTGGAGGTCTGGTTAGGTGGGTGTTGGCGTGGGTGTGGGTGGATAATTAGTTTGTGGGCTGGCCGTTCTGTGTGGTGGATCGAGCACCTTTTTTTTTTTTTTTTTTTT
>JPKY01000189.1:0-31258 GCA_000769265.1 Hapsidospora chrysogenum ATCC 11550
TTTTTCTTATACCTTCCCTTTCCTTTTTCCTTCCTTCCTTTTATAATTCTTATTATTATTATTATTATTACTACTAACCACTATTACTATAACTATAGCTATACGTACGTATCTTTATTAAAAGCATTAAAAGCATTATTTACTTACCTTTTACTATCTAGATTTATTAAGATACCTTTATACGAGTCGTAGCCGCCCCCCCGCCGTATATAATAACTTATATATTATAGTAATAATAACTAAAACGCCCCTACCGCTTAGGGTTAGGGCTAAGGCTAATAAGGGTAGTAAGGCTTTAATAGACTCGTACGTATTTATCTTACCTTTCTAACCCTTTTCTTTTCTTCTCTTTTAACTTATATCTTTATCTAGGCTAGTCTCGTACGACCGTTAACCGTTAACGGCCGGCTCCTCTTAGCCTATATAAGAGGGGAGGGCTTACGGCCCTTCGTATATAATTAATTATAACGCGCTATTCTAGTGATATTAAGTCGGCACGTTTAATTCCTTTAGGATTAGGTGCTATTCCGGTAGATTTAGAGTATAAAGCCCTTATACGTGAATACCTTCCTTATTTAGAGTTAAGGCACTCTCGTATAACCGCTATGTAGTTATTATAACTAGTAAATAGCGCGGGACCGTGATAGCTTCGCCTTACCTTTCCCTATATACGTACGCTTACTTAGCTACTTTAGTGGTGCTTACGCTAACTATAAGTGGCCGGACCGCGCTTTAAGCTATATATATAGAGACGAGGTGTTCTAGCGGATACTAACTATAGCGCCGCTTACGTACGAAGGCGCGAGCTCCTTAGCCTAGCTAATCTTACTTATCGAGGGTACTACTTAAGATAACTTAATCGCATTAGACGAGGATAGGACCGATAAGGAGGATTAGATAGATTTAATCTAGATTAACTAAATCGTACGTATACTATTTCCTTTATTATTATTTTCTATACACTATCTCCCTTCTTCTATACGCTACGCTTAGGGTTAAGGTAAGTATAAGGGTAAGTCTTCCTTATTCTATTACTTTCTTTATTTATACGAATCTTAATTACCTAGGAAGCGTTAGGCTAAGTAGTCTTACGTAGAGGCGTTAGGCTAGTAAGTGCTAGTCTAGCCTAGGACGAATAGCTAGCACCTTCTCGTGGTGTTTTAAGTTAGTAACTAAAAGTATCGTACGATACTATAGTGAAGCGAAGACTAGCTAAGTGTGAATAGCTTTAATTAAATTGAATTACGTTAATTACGTATAGGTTATCCGTGGAATTAAGTAAATTGGCTATGTGGGGAAATCACGAGATTTACGTTGTGGCAGGATCTGCACACCTTATCTAATGTGCCACCGTAATTCCCCGCTGGACAAGAGCCTTTTCTCTCCAATCCACTTAACCAGCACTCTCTACAGGTTTTGCCTGCTCCGTACATCGGTAGCCTTAGGCCCTCTATACCATTAACCCTCATAAATTTTGATGGCGAGTATGTTGTCTACTGTACAGTTGCCCCTTACTAGTATTGAATGCAGTAGGTATGATTTGGTGATCTAATCTTCGTGTAGTTATCTTTACTTGGAATGTCGTGTGCGATTGATGCTCTTCCCTCTCCTCAATATGGTTTCTGATCCGAGCCTTGGTTTCTCTATTCCCTCTTCCTGAATTTGAAGCGACAATTGGCCGGCGCGAGTAGTGCTCCCTATGAATACATTAGCAGACATACCACAAACATGTATAGAGAATGATGCACGTACCCCACCGAATGAGAACTCGTACCCCGTGGGAAGAGCCCATTCCGCTGCGCGCACAAGCTCGCAAACACCAATTTGGAACTCGGTGAGCGCAAAGGCGCTTCCGAGACACTTGCGTGCGTGCAGCCCAAAGGGGATGAATCGGCCTGCGGCCTGTTCTCGACGGAAAGCCCTGTTGATTGTAGCCATGTCCTTGCCCCAGCGCTCGGGGTTAAAGACGGTTGCGTCGGACCATACCTCCGGATCGGTATGCAGGCCGTATACGTTCCTGCACACCACGATGCCGGGAGGAAGCACAATGTCGTCTCCGAGCTTGTACGTTTCCTTGGTGCGACGGTTCCCCAGGACAACAAGAGGCGGGTAGAGGCGGAATACCTCGTACATGAAGGCGGACAGTAGCGGTAGCTGCTTCAGGTCCCTTTCCGAGTACTCTTGTGGCAGCATGTCCGTGAGCTCCGAGTGCAGGCGAGCTTGAAGCTCTGGCTGCTTGGCCAGCTCAAACATGCCGGACATCAACGCCGACTCCACGTTCTCGGTACCTGCAATGAAGAGCTGCTTCAAGTTGCTTCTGTAGTGGAAGTCCGATAGAGTGCCCTGCTCCAGTGCTCTGTTCATGCGGTGAATGAGCTTGTCCTCGCAGCCGGGTGCACGAGGTCTGCCAAACCCTCGTCTCGTATGCTCAATGAGCATTGCTTCCAAGTTGCTGAAGCGCTTGCTGGCCTGGCGAGTGACCTTCCATGTCCATGGTAACTGGTCAAGAAAGGGAAACATGTCCTTCAGCCTCCCGAGTGCCGTACGATGCTGGGCGCTCAGCGTTTTCTGGCTGTTGAAGTCGGAGAAGTTCATTCGATCAAACTCGAGATCCAGAAACGACTCTCCAAAGACAAACGCAGCCCACTCAAAGATCGACTCCCGAACGGGCACTGCATCCTCTCCCATGGCAGCCTGCATTTCCAACAGTTTGAGAGCCAGCTGGGATGACCTGCTTATCACTGATGTGAAGTCATGCGGCCTTTGTATCCCGGGCTTGATGATTTTGCTGAATTGGTCATGAAGGTCACCGTCGGAGTCGATGATGTTCACACCAAACACCTGCGCGCGTACGCTGCCCGGCGTGCGATGGTAGGACCCAATCCTCTCCAGGCTGCCGGTTTTGTCGCGAAGGACCTGGCAGATGTGGTTTGGCTTCGTGATGAAGACTTGCCATTTCCCCTCGCGCCATAAGCCAATGGCGCCGTATTCCTCGATGAGTTGACGGACGCGTAGGTTGTAAACGTCTAGGCGTGATAGCCCGCGCAAGGCGTCGTAAATTTGTATGTGTACTGGGACAATCGGTATGTTACGGGGAAACCCGCGCGGGAGAGAGAAGTATCTCTTGAAGAAATAAAGAATTGAGACTCCGAGGAGCAAGAGTCCGATCAAGGAGTGGCCTGGCATTGTCAACAAAATGAAAGAATTACTGTCGCTTTGGTGACCAGGCTGGAGACTTAATGCGTGTATGAAGACCAGCCACAAAGATATTACATCAAGTCCAAGGCCGAGAACCGAATCAAGTCTGCTACCCGGGATGTGCAGCCCGCACTTCCAAGACACGCATATGTGTGTTGCGTCCCCACATGTCCAAATGCAAACTTTGGAAAGCAAGTGTGGGAAGACTATTGCTGATCCAGCTCGACGGAGAATTTCTACTACTGCTGCGATATGCGTTAGCTTTCAGCTGAATATTAGTGCATAAGGTGCTGCCGACATTAACCTGTTTTAAGCAAAGTCGCGAGCATACTGTCTTTTTTTTTTCTTTTCTTTTTCCTTAGAGAGACATGTGGTCTCAGGTGTCCGCAAATCTTCCCCTCTGCAAGAAGAACCCCCTCGGCAGTGGCCGTTCCCTGGCCTGCGTATCCGCTAAGGCACGGGCCGTTGTTTTGGACGGATTTCTCGAGATCTGCATCTCTGCCTTGTACTTGATAGGTTGTCGAGCAGCCATGTCTTGATGAGCGGGTGCGTTTCCGCTTCCGCTTCGCCGACCAGCCTGTTAAAGACCGGCAGCGTAATGTCTCAGAAGAATCGGTGACTTTCATCACACTCTAGAACCAGGCTCAAACCTGCGGTCAATGATGATGTAGCGACGGTATTGCGGTCGGGAGAATGGCGTCGCAGACAAAGTATGACAGAGCCAATGGCACACGGTACTTGTCGTCAATTGACTATCTTTTCTCGTCCAATTGATGCGAAAGGCCCAAGGTCGTGCTCGTACTTGTACCCGTAGCTCTATATAAGTTCGTCGTCAATAGCTGTGCTTAATCGCGCCATCCGACCGCCGGCTCACGCAAGTATTGATGCCAACATGGCACTCGACAACGAGTTGTCAAATGGACTGCAAAAGCCAAAGCAAATGAAGGTTCTCATCCTTGGCCTTCCTCGAACGGGCACGACATGTAAGCGACAAACCCCCCATCATCAAGAATTCCAGTCTAATCGGGTGTGATGCCGGCCGTCAGCATTGTGCTTAGCCTTGCGAACCTTGGGTCTAAAGCCGTATAATTTCTACGAAATCGTCAAGAACAAGGAAAGTGGCCACTTTCAGCTTTGGCTAGCGGCGATAGATGCAAAGTTTGACGGGGTCGGCCAACCTTTCGGGAGCAAAGACTTTGACCTCATCCTGAAAGACTACGATGTAGGTCACAAAATATGCCAACCGCGCTGCATGTATCTTGTCGATTCAACCGTGAAGGAGGGTGCGAAAGCTGACAAACGTCTCCCAGGCCGTCGCTGCTAGTCCCAGCTGGTTGTTCGCGGAGGAGCTCATAGCTGCCTACCCGACGGCCAAAGTCATCCTGGCAAAGCGGCCAGCAGACGCATGGCTGCGCTCACTCCAGCGATCCGCCTTTGTGGTGCTGTCCTGGAGGTCGTGGGGGTTGGTCGGCTTTATCGACGAGTTCTTGGGGCTACACTGGCGGCTCGTCAACCGCATCTACTTTATCCTCTCGCAGGGCGTGCCGCCGTGGACATCGTCGGCCGAGAAGCCGCTTTTGGACTTCTATGAGCGGCACAATAGCCACATCCGGAGCCTCGTGCCCCAGGAGAACCTGCTCGAGTACAGCCCCGGCGACGGCTGGGGGCCACTCTGCGAGTTCTTGCAGGCCGCGACGCCAGTGGTGGAGTTCCCGCATACCAATGCGCCGGAAGACTTCGTGCAGCATGAGAGGGCAAATTATTGGTCGCTCTGGCTCAAGCTGGGCATGTTGGTAGCTAAAGTGACTGGGCTAGTGGCTCTCATATTGCTTGCGCGGGCATGTATTTAGCTGCTAGTAGCTTCAACTGTTTGGACGTACTGTAGTTTATACAGTAGCGTGGGGTAGTGCGCTCCAATAAGCAATCTAAGTGATAAGCTTTTTTGACATCCTCCCGCATGCATTAATCCCCCCGATGGTTGCCAATCAATCGTGATTGGGAAAGATCTACATCGACAGCTAGCCACAATGGGGTAATGCTATGCCGAAATAGTGGTGATGGTGGTGGCGGTGGGAACGCCACAAATACTGCATTAGGATTTCCTTTGGCCACGGTTGAGACCATGTTTTGTCTGAGACACACCGCTGTGTTCTTAAGAAAAATAAAATAAAATAAAAAAAACCCTCAATGATAGATGCATCCGATACAAGGTGGAATGGAATGGGTTACCTCGACGGCGATTTTGTCAAAGGCACTTGATTGTACGCAGGCAGTGGATAGCCGACCGTTTGCAGGCTCCTTTTCCAATATCGTACTACCTACCCCGTTCTTGCAGTTGCTTGTTAGCAGAGGAAATACGTCATAATACCATGTATTGATTTTATTTTTCATCTTTGTCTTATTTCATTTCTCGGTATGACAACGTGAAGATCTTTCTTACCAAGTTCCCCATACTATGGCCTTCCAACACAATGCCGCTCCGCTGTTGCCTTCATGCAAAGTAGCACGCCCAAATGCTCAGAGTCGGGATCAAAAGAGCGCTGAGAATAGTCAAGCTCGCATACCACATCTTGGGCCGCAATACTTTGGCCCAGCGAGCGTGGAAGTCGCTCTGCCCATACGCGTTTGGATACGGCGTGCTTGGGATGTCGTGGCCGAGGAACGGGCAGAGCTTCTCCCAGCTGAACCCATCCTCCAGTCGGAACACTGCCACATTTGGTCGCGAGCTCAGCTTTTGAATTTGTTGCTGTCTATTGGGAGTTGTTAGCACGACGGCGTAAACAATTGAAGCGAGAGCCACCAAGGGGAGCGTCGTACCTAGCGACAAAGTCGGACTTTGCGTCCTCAATTCCAGCCACACTGCCCTTGCCATGAAATATGATTTCTTCAAGCGTACAGTTGAGCGTGCAAAAGGCCGACAGCCAGGGATCAGTCTTTCGCAGAATGCTGAGAGGGAACGAATTGACCATTCTTAGAAGCTCGCAGATGGTACTCTTTACCGATTTGATCCAAGAGTCGGCATCACGATCAGTGATGATGAATTTGGCGTCCGGATAGAACTCGAGAAACTCATCAAAGAAGTACTGCGGCGCTGTCATGATTGCCTGTCATTGGCGGTCGTGTAAGTAATTTCTGCGTGTGATAAAAAGGCCCAGGCCGACGGGACATACATCATACTCGGCAAACCATTTGTCAAACTCTGCTTTGCCGTACGGTTTCGACGAGTCGTCGAGGTATTTGCTGCGTAGTGCCTCTTCGAAGACGCGCATGTTCGTGCTGCTCTCTGTCGCAAAGACTTGTTTGCTGTGAAAGGTCTTGTAGCCGAGTATATTGAGTGCCGTGTATAGAGACGTGGTCCCGACCCTTCCCAATCGCTACATTAGCGGCTTCTCACCAAGGAAAGGTGAAAATGACTAAATGGAGATAAACAAAGACGTAACGGTTTGCGTCGACTACAAAAAAAACAAAAAACTCTCAACTCACCGGCTTCGGCTCAAGACGACGACTTTTGTTGGTCGTGCCTCTTTTGGGGCGGGTAGCCTATCAATCTGCCGGGCCATCGTGACAGAACAGACTTGCTCGTTGAGTTGGAACTTCAGTGGTGATGAGAGCTGCAACTCAGTGAACAGAATATAAAAACACAGCCGGCACTTCCAAAGGCAAAAGGGTAACTACCCGTGATAGGGTGAGAACTTGCTGGCCTGTTCTTTTGTACTTGGCGGTGACAATCCGAGCTGAAATCCCCAAGGCGGGCATGATTGACAGCCACGCACTTCCAGCTACATGTCGATCCTGGTCTTCTGTTTTTAAGACATTCCCAACCAGAGACATGCAGCGGGTGACCCCTGCCCCCGATGCCGCAGAAGATCGGCCCGGATCCTTGCATCCGCTGCGGCCGCTAAATACTTTGGTGGAGGTGTCTCGGAACGCTTGGCCGATTGTCTCGGAAAAAGCAACAACAAAGCTCGCTAGGGCACGGAGGCCGCTCATGAGGAGGTTGCCCAACGACACTCAGCGTCATCCTATTCGAGAGGTTTTATGAAGATGAAATGCCACTGGGAGGATGTTTGGCATAGCCAATTTTATTGCTGAAAATGAAAATGACTCCGTGTCTTTGGCCTGGACAGTCCGCCAGCAGTCTATGGTCGGTACTTTGCTCCCACTCCGTACATAACTATATGCCTCTTGTCTCGTAGGCGGTGCACAAAGCCTCACAGGTACTCGATAGGTAGCTAGCAGACCAGCCCTCTCTCGTCATACGACTCCAGATGTGCTACGTGAATAGGGTACTCTCCGTGTATAGAGACACTTATTTCTTCCTTTATCTTGATTATCAAGAATCAAAATGTCGAATACAGAGCATGCATAATCAATGTTATGTATAAGCTAATTTTGCTATTGACTGAGATATGTAGAGTGATATTGTCCAACTTTGTGGAGAAAATGACTCGCTGCACTTCGACACAACGAGACTCACCAACTAGTGAATTCTTACTAGATGTCTGTTCAATGATCGGCACGTCTCAGTCGAAAAGCGATCGCGGCAGGAAGCTGCGTAAAGTTTCTGGTCAACTCCACTCTCTTGGGGTCCCCATGCTCCTCTGTGAAAGTGGGCTCTTCGAGAGCATCCATTACAAGGCCGTACTTGAAGAATGCACCAAACAGCTGATGGAGCGGGCGGTGGAACATGATCTGCACCCATCAAAAAAAGGAACAACTTATCGTTAGTGGCGCGCGCAATAACATCATGGAGGGGTGAGGACGTGAAGAGAGGGACTTGCATGAGGAGTAGACTGCTTCTCGGCATCGAATCGCATCTTGCACGGCCCAACGTGCAAGTAGTCCTTGATGAGCTTGCCCCGAGTAACAACGCGGTCGCCGGTGGCGGGGTCAAAGGAGAATTCGAGTGATTTGGAGTGTCCGGATGTCCGGAAGACGGGATGCAGCATTTGCGAGACGAACCTGTTCACATTCAGTCAGCTTGTTCGGTCTGGCAACTTGAACTCTTTGAGACGGTTGAGGCTGAACCAGGAAGGCCTTAAAACAAGGTTACTCACATGCCGTCTTTCTTGAGAAGCTTTGGCAAGCTTTTGGCCAGCGGGTCAAGCGTGCCAAGATCTTGCATAGCCATGTTAATGAGGATAATGTCAAAGCCACCAATCTGTCAAAGGGATGCCCACATGTCAGCAGCTGTCTTCTGTCCCACAAGTAGACCAGGGAGAGAGTCTTACTGCTGCAGCCTGCTCGACGAACGGCTCAAAGTCTGCCTCGTCCGTCACGTCCAGCTTGCCAAACGTGATGCGCCCGTCGGCAGCGCAGCGCTCCTGCGCCTGCTCCAAAAAGGCCTCGCTGACGTCCGTCGCCGTGACGAGGGCGCCCCTGGCCGCTAGCCATCGGGCGCAGAGGCCGTTGCCTGTGGAGAGGTCGAGGGCGCGGCACGGCGTCTCCTGCGCGCGATGAGACGCCAGTCGATCGCCGAGAAGACGGCTGAGGCAGGGCTCCTGGAGAGCCTGCCAGAACAGGTCCCCGTCGTCGCCGAGGACTGCGTCCCAAAAGCCCGCGTTGTCGTTCCAGGCCGAGTTGGAAACAGGTAACAAGTCTTTGTTAGGCGTGATTGTTGTCTCCGTGATGGTTGCCATTTTGATTCCGTCTCTTGTACAGACTACACCAGTTTTGCTTCTTGTTTCGAGTAGTGACCTTGAGGTTGAAGGGGAACAGCCTAGGGGTGGTTTTATTAGATTTTAGGAGGGTGAGAGGCCAGAAGAACTGCCTCAAGTGAAGAGAGATAAAGTTCGTAATTATAAGCAGCCAGATCGGAGTGGTCCATGATCGGGCAGGCAGGCCTTGGCTGATCCGCGGAGTCGAGTCTCGTCATCTGCCACGTCAGAGACCCAGAGCACTGGATCAAAGGTCTGGGCTATTATCACCCAGCATCCGTGTTGCCGCTGAATGGTGCCAGCTACTACTTTAGCTCTCTGCAAGCGCATGTCGGTGCGGCAAGCAGTCGAGTATTGATCCCCCCAGATCATCGCATAACCTGCATGTGCACATGAAGGGCGGGCGGGCTAAATGTGATAGATGCAAGGTTTCTTTTTTCGGGTTGTCGCTAATTTGAGGCGAAAAGTTAGGAGCATGCATGTGTCAAAGCCCTTGGCCCGCGATCCAATGTGGCCGTGTTCCGCTTGGGGAACGGCTTTAGCTGGGACAAGCTTTGCGGTTTTCTCGGCCATGATACATGTATCCCGAGACATCGGCGCGTATAACCAAGGAGGTTCTCACACCCGCCGAGAGAAGGTGCTCCGTCCCAAGATGTGGTCGGCCATGCCTAGTCTTCCACGTCATGAGTATCTGGGCGGCGCGTCCTATCTCATGTGAACTGAAGCATGAATAGTGTAGAAATTTCACTTCATAAATTCACTTATTATTATCGAGCTGCAGGCAGAATACACAAACTTCTAGCTGAAATATAGGAATCTTGGTCTTTGATCCCAGGCCGCCTTCCCATGGTACCAACATTTCTAGCATTCCCGCACTTAATTCTTCATGGAATGAGGCAGCCAACGAACCAGAAGGCAAAAACCAAGGGACAGAAGAATCAACACGGCCCAAGCCAAATGCCCGCTCAAGATGTCACCTCTTGCGCCAACAGCATAAATTGCACTGGATGTTCCGGGAGTCACGGCGCCCACGAGGCCATTGCCCACCAGCGCCAATGCATTGATTTTTGCCAAGTATTCAGGGCTCGGAGACGCATCGTTGATGGCAAGCTGGACGCTTGTCTGTGACATGATCGTCGCAGAATCGAAGAGTACCACAGCTGGAGCGACGGCAAACCAGAGCCATTGATGCACAACGTTGCTCGTGCTGCGGAGCATCACGTTCATAAGAATATATCCACCAAATATGAACGGCCAAGCTGTCGCAACGACACTCAGGACCCGCTTGGTGCCAAGTCGGCCGTTTAGAAAGGGGAATGCAAGAAGGAGCCAGAGCATCTGGCTTCCGCCTCGAACAGCCATGTACAGCGAGATGTGCACAGTCGACAGCCCGGCACCGCCTGTTTCAACAGGAGTATACAGGTAGACCGCGAGGATGGCAGAGGTAGCGATGGTGAGTATCTTGGATTGCAGGTACACTCCTAAAGTAATGGGTACTCCGGGTGAACTGACAAGTCGTCTCAGGCTGCTTAGCTGCGAAGGCGCCGTCTTGCCTGCTGCCGCATTGTCGATCGTGGGCTGGGTTCCTCGGAGCCAGAAAACGGAGGACAACGCGATTCCTGCGCTGATGGCCCCCACGACGATGCCGGACAAAGCATACGGGTTGTCCTTTAGCCACTGAGAGTCCCCAAAGAGGCTGGGATACTGTTGGGATGGGTCCGCCAGCGCGCCCCCGATCATGGGACCGACAAAACCTCCCGCATTGGCGGCAAAGACAAGCCAACTAAACGCTTGCGCGTGGGCATTGCGAGGGACGCACTCCGATATCATTGTGCGGGTGATGAGGTTGGATGCGCCGAAGAGACCCGTAACGCAGCGGAAGAGAAACATCTGCCATAATGTGGTCGACATGCCGAATAATGACGATCCGATCGCTGTCCCGATGAGGCTGCAGATGAGAGCCTCTTTGCGACCGATGGCGTCCGATAAGCTGCTCCATAGCATCAGGGCTCCCGTCTGAACAATGGCGAAGAGGGACTCGATAAGACCGCTATAGAAGCCAGTGTCGGACACCGCCAGGTTGGTATTGTGGTGGACCATAGCCGCAATGTACGGGAAAATGGAGCAGAAGACAACGGGATCCATCATGCGCGCCAAGCAGAGAAGACTCAACTGCAGCCATGGAATAGAGCCTTCATGTTCTTTTGCATGTTCTCCTGGGGCCGATGCCTCGAGACTCCGCGGTGTTGAAGCTGTCGATGAAGGGCGCGAGTCCGATGCCTGGCCGGCCCCAAGGAGTGGTTGTCGCTCGCTCTCCATCTCGTCGGCTCGCTTGCGAGAGGTATTTGAACGTCCGGCCGTGGTCGTGATGGTAACAGAACGTGAATGGAAGAGTGAAGCAGAACGAGGCTGGAGCGGATAGGCGCAGGTTGGGCATGGAAGACGCGATGATATGCGCCCGCTGTCAATGAACAACGCACAGCTGACGTAGCAAGTCAAACATGTCTCATTCAGCCCTTTGATTAGATGTCTCACTGATTTTTCAGGCACCACCGATAGCCGACCATTGTCTCAGACCAGCATCCAGCCAGCGCTGGCAGCAATTCAATCAAATCGCGGCTTTGCCGAGATTGCAAGGGCCGGCCGCTGAAGTTAATTTGGTGGGGTTCCGAATTGAGTTAATTCGATTGACTTTGACTAAACCCCTATAAGAATGTTAGATGTACCTTCCCACTAAAATAGTAAAGTAGTGACCTATGCATATTATTCTATTGTTATAGCTATCATGGAGGCTATTATAGGAGGCGGAGGATATACGTTATTCATGGTGTTTAGCCTATGTGTATACCTATTGTATGTGTGTGGCTGTGTGTGTGGCTGCATGTATAGCTATGAGTATTTCCATTTGGCCAGCATAAAATCTCTACTCGGCCAGTAAAGCCCCACCGCTAGCGTATCCTATGGATATACACCAAAATATAGGTAGTGACAATAGCTAGGAGAAAATAGTACGTATTCTTTCTTACTTACGAAAGCTACCCGCGATAGCGAACCTACCCCTAGTACCTTGCGGCGAGCTATTCATACTGTCTCAACGGGGCTACGTGTAAGCGTGGTGGATCTAGGCTAGTTTATTACATTCCAGGCTTACCGTATTTAGGTAGAGTTATAGAGGAAGTGGGGAGAATACTAGCCGATAAGAGATTTTATACTATCCGAATAAAAATACTTAATAAAAGAGACTCAACCCGCAAGGAGTAGTCTACGAGTAATAGCAGTAACCACTCAGCGTGGCCTTAAATCACCCAAGCCATCGGCTTATAAAGAGGTCGATGGAGAACTCAACAGGCCACCTGCCAATCGCCTCCGTGGGAAGATAGTCGCACCAGTCTGTCAATGGTCCTCGCAGATCCACCGTAGACAGCGCCTTCACAAACTCCCAGTGTTCGGGATACCAGCCGCCCAACTCCCAGTCGAGCAAGGCGGTTATACAAAGGTGCTCCTGATCCTCCGGCTGCCCCTTCTGACCCGCTTCCCACCGAGCCATGATGTTGCGAGGGTGCAAGTCGCCGTGGGTCATGGCTAGCCTGTGATAGTCACTCATCATGGAGCGCACCATCCTGATCCACGGGGTCTCGGTTCTCCGAGCCTGGCGGCAGAGGAAATCACTGAATTGCACTTCATCCCGTATCGGCCCCTCGGTTTCTCTCGGAAACCTCCGCATGTCCTTGCACCTACCGGACACAAAGCTTCCTATGCACTGCACGTCTGCTCCGTTCTGAGCCGAGCCTGGGACCTTGGCACGCATCGTGCGAAAGATGTGTTTAGCTGCTGCTGGATGGAAAACTTGTGTGCAGGGCGTAGACGCGGCCACACTGTTTCCAGTGTCTCGCCCTCAGCACGGGTCATGAAGGCGTAGGTCCTCGGCCCGCATCGCAATGCACCAAGACAAGTCGGTGCTGGGACATCGGGCGCATATCTGTTGACATACTGCAGATTGTTTACGCCATCATGGTCAAGCGACGTGCCTATTTTCACGACTTGGGACGGATCGATCTGCAAGACGATGGTGTTATGCAGGCGCCAGAGCGCCTGTCTATTGCTGATGGCCTGGTTGATGGCAACTTGATGCCAGCCGACAAGGTCTTGTCGAAATGACCAGGAGCTGGATTCTCGTGATTTTCCCACCCGCTTGCCAGAGACACAACTCTGTCAACGAGCGGATAAAGAATGTTGATATCGCCGTCGAGATGGAACTGTGAAGGCCCGGGCGCTGACAGCGATTCCTCATCTCTAACTTGCGAACTGGTCTCGCTGCAAGAAGACGCGCTGCCTCGCCTAGATGCCCTCTGAGCAAGATCGTTGCAGAGTCGGGGGTACGAATCGGCCTGCTGCCGAAGGAACCGCGATAGATCGGTCGATGGATTTGCCTTGGCTCTGGAGGCAAGGCTCTTCAGCACGATGGTGTTGGCCAGACCACGTGCCTTCTCCATGCTATCCCGGTCCGCAGAAGCGTCCTGGGGAATACGCGCGGGCGCATCGCTCATGTTGGAGGCAGATGTGTTGGCGGACTCTAGCGGACACGAGTGTGTCGTTTGAGAGGGGTTGGGTGTCTGGTGGTGATGCGTGGGGTCTGGAGATGTTGGTTTGCTGTGGAGTACCTATGGGCGGCGGTTATGCTTAATCATGATTGTTGGTCTCGACCTGTGGAAAGGGGACTGTCACTGGCAATCTATCCCGCCAACGATTTTGGGGGGCATTATCGGCTGGATGAGGGTGGATGAAGTTGTATCGGTTAGTACATGTAGGTTGAGTTCCTCGAGTATACGCCATCAAAACAGAAGAAAAATTCAACTTCCAACCCAGACGAGAATCCGACCCGATGTGAATGCCAGCCATGTTGTCGAAACAGAACCAAGCCCGGAGACTGATGAGATAGCAGAACCCGGCAAGCCTGACAAACTTAGATGTTGCTGCAGACCTCGGCACCGGCGCCGTCGTAGTCGTACGTCTTGGCCCAGTGGAAGAGGATCCCGGCGCTGGATGGTTGCGGTCCTGTCGAAGCCCTCGACGGGCTTCAAGACATCGGATGTGACAGTTGAGACCGCCGCCATAGTAGTGCCACATCACGAGATCTGCAAAGAGTTGTTCGAGCCGATCAATAAGAAGACGGCCTTTCGCGTGGCGGCTTACCACAGGTTTGATCAGTGGCTACTCTTTTGCGAGCACATGCTCGTGTATCTACGGTACCGGTCGTCGTCTAACAAGGAGCGCCTGCTCAATGAGATCAGCTCAATGAGATTCAGCTCCTTTTCAACAAGGTGGCACAGTACGACGTAGATCTCCCGCTAAAGACATCGAAACGCCGCCCTATTTGAGAGCTCGGCGATGCGGACGATCGCCTTCGTGGCCCTGACCTTCCTCCCGGAGACGTTTATCGCAGCCCTCTTCAGCATGTCCTTTTCCGACTACGATTCCGACGCAGGCTGGAGTGTGTTGTGCGAGTTTTGGCTTTACTGGGTGATTGCCATACCGGTTACAGTCGCTACGGCTTGTCCTAGTGGTGGTGGCAGCGTGTGAAGAAGGCGTGGAGTAGTCTAGCCGAGGGCGACGAGACGACGTAAAACGTGTAGTTTAAATCGGGTGGTGCTAGTAAGCGGGCGATATCCCTAGACGTCGTCTCCGTCGACGGAGCGTATAGCTAGAGCTCATATATGTTTACAAAACCATGGGTGGCCGAGTATCAGATCGTACCGTATTGGTCCACAATGCCAGAACTGATCTCCCGTGGTATCTCTAGATAGATATGTGAAGATGATTAGTCTCCTTGGCAACCGTCCCACTATTATAGTCAAAGGTGTCTCCTTCGACATTGGAGAGCCTATAGGGCTAGACTTCCTGATTGCATGATAGCTGATAGCGGTTAATTATCGCCGGGATGTCCAACAATGCTCGCATGCAACGTCCCTGGATCTGGACGTCCAAGACCGTTTTCATGCAGCGTTCTGCCTGCGTGGCGCAGAGGATTCTTGGGGTGTTAAATTCATGGTGTGGCCCTTTCACAGATGACGCTGGTCTCTTCTGTCTGATGCGGGCATTCTTCTGTGATGCGTTTTAGTTTCTTCCAGTTCGAGGTTTGCCGAGAGAGTAAAGGGACGGTAGGATCCATGCTACCAACTTGGAGTAGGTAACTACCAGGTATACGCAGCGAAGCAGAATGTGAGAGGGCCCTAAGTGTTGGGCTTGGAGGAGGGGGGAGGTTTGGGCGCTTCTTGGAGGAGCTGCCCTTAACAAGGCTCGCGCTTCAGCCTTTTCTCTCATCCGCACATAGACACATGCACACGGTGAATACAGCATATTCATGCCCTTTAGTGCGCTTTATATCTTCTCACGTACACATCAGTGGGCTGCGGCAGTTTCTGAGAACCAGGGCGTTGTCAGATTATACAGTCATTTACCTACTCCTCGCTGTACAACAGAGTGAAAATCAACCCCAACCCCGCTTCATGTTGAAACTGACGTGAGATACTAAACACGCCGACACCCACCCCCGCATTCCTCTCCTTGCTAAAATCCGTGTTCGCCAATCTATGCTCGATATTCCGTGCGAATCATACTTTCGTTATGGCTGCCCATGTGTATGAGCCTCTAGACCGGACCACGAATAGCATCCGAATCCTCAAGATTGCCCCATCAAACAGCTTCGGTAAGCGTCCTGTTGTGTGCCAACTCGAAGCAGCCGTGTTGGATACCTGCGAGTACGAAGCCCTGAGCTACTGCTGGGGGAGCCGCAATGACCGCACAACTATTCAACTGAACGGGGAGCCTTTTCGGGTGACTAGAGACTTGGGTGCCGCTCTGGAGCAACTCTGCCTGCCAGACCGCATCCGCACGATATGGGTGTGTATGACGCTAAACATCTGGTGATCTGATGGGGGCATCATTACTTTCACTAACAGTCACCATAGGTCGATGCGATATGCATCAATCAACATGATGCCGAAGAAAAAGCCGTTCAAGTACAGCGGATGGGTAACATCTACCGGGCTGCAAAGCAAGTTCTAGTATGGGTTGGAACCGCCAGACCGGACACAGAACTCGCCTTCCAAGAGGTAAAGAGACTATCTCAATCCATCTCCACCTCATCCCAGAATATCGATGCAAAGTCGTCCAAGGAGATTGAAGAGATTTGGGAAGCGGGCAAAGACTCGTGGATTGAATGTCTCAGCGAGCTCATCCAACGGCCTGTGAGTCCCCTAGGCATTGTCCAACCTGCATAGATAATCAGCTGTAACCGTCATGGCAGTACTGGAGCCGATCTTGGACGGTGCAGGAAGTCGTCCTCGCCCGTGACGCTGTCCTTCATTGCGGCCCTCACACTACACCTTTCTTTGACCTGGCCAAAGTCATTATCCACCCGGTTACTGCAAGGTATCTAAACGTCACCTATGGTCTCTATAGCTACCTAAAGCAAACTTTCTACTTGCGGTCAGAGGAGTCAGAAGATCCGCCTCTCGGGCTCTTTGGCCTGGCATACTCTTTCCGCCACCGTCTTGTCAGCGAGCAGCGCGACAAGCTGTACGCCTTCATCGGACTTCTAAAGTCACCCTCATCCATTCCGGGCGGCACATTCACCATCAATTACCGCCAAGATAAGGATGCTCTTTGGAGAGCGCTGTCCAAGGAGATCATGTCGCGCTACAAATCTCTTCTCCCGGTTGCCATTGCTCCGCGAACTAAGTCGCTAGATGCCAGTTGGTGCTACAACTGGTCGGAACGCCCTTACGACCCCAACGACATCATGGACGACCAGCAGCTCTTTTGGTCTGGAGGGCTGGACGACCCGCGCTACTACCCTCTGCAGACCAACGCACATGCATTTTCGGCTGCCGGTGGTCTCGAGGCACGCATCCGAATTGATCTCGAGGCGCCGTCTGTGATTTCCGTCAAAGGTTTTACTTGCGGAGAGGTCGTCGCAGTCGGCGACAGTGTGAGCTCTTGGGTAATCGGGTTTGGCCGACCCAACTACGTACAGCTCTTCAAGAAGTGGGAATCGCTCGTTGGTGGGCCGTGGGAAGGCCAAGAGCACCACAACATGGCGCGCAAGTTCGCATTGACGATAATCGGAGGTGCCTGGACCGAGGAGCCCCTGGATTGGAAAGTGTGGAACACCAGGAATCATGCTCAGCGGCCCTGGGACTGGCGCTTCTACATGGATCTTAGTTCAATCGACGAGACCCGCGAGGGCTACAAGATCAGACGGCACATTGATCGTGAATCCCACGATCAAGTTGAGCAGTACGCCAGGGTACGGGACCACGCGTGTGAGGGACGGAGAATGTTCCTTCTGGACGGGGGAAAGGGGTTTGGGCTGGGGCCAGAGAACACGGCTGTTGGGGACCGGGTCGTGGTCCTGCTGGGCTGTGATGTGCCTCTGATGCTTCGTAAGAGGGACTGGAAAAGCTGGAGGAGACTCACTGATACGGAAGGCAAGGCGAAGCTCTACGGGAGCACGTGGAAGGTGCTCGGGCAGGCTTATATTCACGACATGATGCAATACCAGGGAGACCTAGCCGGAGACATCGAGAAAGGGGACGTTGTGTTGGAAGAATTCCTGTTGGATTGATACTAGGAGGAGCGAGGTATTGCAGGGCATCGAGTAATGCTACGGTCCAATGTGGCCAAGAAACACCAATAGTGCATGATCCAGAGAGAGACCCGGGGGCCCGGGACCCACACAGCCGACCGGAGCCGTTGCTGGACCGGGCCGGTTTACCCAATGCGGAAATTGAAGCTATTCATCAGCCTAACGTCATTCTGAGCGCCGGATACATCAGACGCTGGGAATCCGCCACGTGCATATGACGTGTTGATGAGCAACTCAATAGGCTTACAGTATAGTACGTGAGGTCATAAACGTTTACAGAATACCTGCTAACGTTAGTGATTAGTACTTATATTAAATGAGTCCCTTTCTACCGGAAAGATTGGAGGACCCTACATGTACTTTATCCACCTTCCAGTTGAAAAGTGCCACGTCCAATCTCAGTACTCTCAAACGGTGACAGCTTGCCAGCGACGATGACATCCCAAATCAAAGATAAAAACTCTGAGCCTATCGAGGAGGGGGATCAAGTATGGACTCGCATTCGAGGTGGTAAGCATGAGGGTAAAGTCGAAAAGATTGTGACAACCGCGGAGGAGGCTGAGGAAGAAGGTGTAAAGAACCCGCCGAAGGTACAGCTACCCCTTGGTAACAGTAGCCGAGAAACTACTAACCTGAGTGTTAGGTGCTCTTCACCGATCAAAAAGGCAAACGTGTTGCCCATAACCCGGAAACATTGCAGCACGTCGACAAGGATTGAACTCCAGGTTGAGATCGTCTCGGGGCTTGCATGGACCTAGTGGTGTTCTACTTCTGTGGGGAGAGACCGATAAGCCTACCATCTCCCCCACGATTCACGATATGGTCTATACCATCTTAGAATATTACAAGAAAAGGAGTCCGCCGTATCTCTTCGCTATTCGACAGCTTTCTTGCGCAAATCTCAATCAAAGCAATTCCTTGGCCCGACCTTGAAGTGCTTGCCTGAGCTACCCTGTTCCGGGCTACAGAGACTGTTAGTCCTCTCCTCGTTAGTTCTTACATGTGGTTGTTACCCGGTTGTCGAATCAACATCACGGTGGTATTTTTGTATGCAAGCTGTGCTACTGCCATCCGGCTTGTCTTCAGCAGCATGCGACAATGTCCAGCCGGACTTACTGCAGGCCTCTAGGTACCATGCCTTCAGGGGCGTGAAATCATTCAACGTGCCGCCGGACGCTATGCAGTGAAAGCACTCAAATCTTCACCTCCACTACAAACTGCTGGTGCAGATAGCATGCATATTCCAGCAACACGGGGTCCTTGTATATAGACACACCCGCATATCATCCGTGTATAAATCTCTCAAAGGACTCCACAACTTCCACAGCTTACAAGCGCAAAATTTCCTGTATGTGAGTTCACTTTCACACCAATGGCTAATGATTGGTGGATCGCAGTTCGGCACGGGCACGGCACCAAGACTCTTGGCACAGCTTCAGCCTCAGCTTTCTCGAGTTCGTTTGCCGAATCCAGTGCCTGGTACCCCTGCGCTGGCATCGACTGCCATCTGTCCCGCTTTTGTTTCGCCCGAGATGCGCGGTGCCTGACAATTTTTTTTTCTCAAGACCGCCATCGGACATCGAGGACCAAGGACCGGAAGAGGAAGGTGGCACAACCTTCTCCGTTATATGCAACGAGACCAAGGTGGTTATATATATATATAGAACACGATTGGCTCGTCTTTATCAGCCGCACGCAAGTTTTTTTTAGAGCAAAGGTTACTCGAACACCTTTCATTGGCAGAAAATTGGACTTGATACCCTGAAGCGAAGTCGTGGTTCTCCACGCCCGTAGGTTTGAAGTCGGTTTTGTGGCGGTAAGGACCGATCCGCCAACTGCACACACGTAAGAAGAAATGCATGGGAGAGAGGGCATGCTCAAAGAATGGCTGAATTGAAGTCTTATCGTTCGTCCCATGGCTCAGTGGCTGAGATGGAAGCACATGCCCCGCCGTTCACGGGGGCACATATCTGCAATTGTTGCGTCGTTCCCACGGGTAGAAGCCAAGCCGATTAAGGCATGTCGTTTCCGGAGCGAAAGCATTCTCTTCTTCATCGGGGGATGACTGACTTCCGTCGGAGCCTTTTCAAAGAATGCTTGCGTGTGATATCCGCGACCCGTCCTATAGAAACCCCCATTGTCAGGGGACGAGGAGGATGCTACATACTCTCGGAAAGACAGTAAATCATCAATACCAACGGGTACAAATCTAGACCAAGGTGATGTTGTACACATACCACATAACAGGTGCACAGAAATTACAAGGGAACAGGCTCTAGGGATCCACATTTTCTCTTACGGACGACGAACTACATACATACACCCCCAGCAATGTGATTCTGTTGTTCCCTAACAATTATCTTGCACTTTCCTTGGATTGCCCCAGTTTCTGTCCTTTACATCATTTTATACCATATACCCAATTCGCCCCCGGTCAACAACTAAAACTGCCGCAACATGACCAAAGTTCTTGTCGCAGGTGAGGATTACACCTTTGACTGGCCTCAATCATGGCAGAAGAATATGACAAACGACGAGTCTAACGCGCTGCTCCTTTCTAACAGGCGGGTCCGGCTTCATTGGCGGTAAGTAATAAGATGGGCTAGTAAAGCCCCCAGGTCCAATTGCTCTCTTCTGTACCGTTGGTGCGCCGGCTGCGAGTTGACATTGCCCGCCTCGCAGCCCACATCCTCGAGCAGCTCCTCGCCAAGGGTCACTCAGTCGTGACTACGGTTCGCAGCAAAGAAAAGGCCCAGAAGATTCTCGATGCTCACAAGGCGGAAGCCGATCGTCTGGAGGTTGCCATTGTGCCCGAGATTGCGCGCGAGGACGCCTTTGACGAGGTAGTCAAGACACCCGGCATCGAGGTCGTCATACATCCTGCCAGCCCATGCCACCTCAACTTTACCGATCCGCAGAAGGAGCTCATCGATCCTGCGGTGCTGGGTACGACGAATATCCTGCGCGCAATCAAGCGCGATGCGCCCCAGGTCCGCCGCGTTATCATCACCTCGTCCGTTGCCGCCATATTCAACACCAAAGACCCCGTGTCCACCCTCACTGAGCAGTCCTGGAACCCGAACGATCTGTCCAATATTCACGACAGCCGTGCGGTCGCCTACTGCGTGTCTAAGACGCTCGCGGAGCGCGCAGCCTGGGACTATGTCGACCAGGAGAAGCCGAATTTTGACCTGGTCACAGTAAACCCTCCGCTGGTCTTGGGCCCGGTCGTGGGCCATTTTTCCAACGTTGACTCTATCAACGCATCCAACGAATGTCTCGCTAACCTCGTCCGGGGAAAGTGGAGGGATGAGATCCCTCCCACCGGGCCTGTGAACATCTGGATCGACGTGCGCGATGTGGCGGCCGCGCACGTCCGCGCGATGGAGCGCCAGGAGGCCGGCGGCAAGCGGCTCTTCACAGTCGGCGGTCGTTTTAGCTACACCAAGATTGCCGAGATTGTGCGGGAGCACGGGCCGGATAGGTTCAAGGACAAGATGCCGCGTGCGGAGGCCAGGAGCGGCGACGCAAACTACACGGGTCCTGTCTTGAAGTTCGACAATGGCGAGACGAACAGGATCTTGGGTATTGAGTGGACACCGTTGGAGAAGAGCGTTCTTGACTTTGTCGAGTCCATTAAAGAATTCGATCTGTAAGTGGAGCACGCTGTGGGCAATACACGCTCAACCCTCGAGGTCCGTCTTGACGAACGAGTCTTCGTGTTAAACCTCATGTTCCGACCTTGACCGACCCCCTCTGCGACAGTCTCCGAGTCGCTGTGCTTGCTGCCGGCAGGGTTCCTCCTTCGCCCCCCATCGTTTTCTGCATGCATGTATTCAGCTCGGAGGGGGGGGCTGAAACTCCGTGGGTGGCACTCACCGTGCATGTACTCCATGAATCCATGATCCGCATATTGGCCTGGCCGCTGCTTGGCGAATCCCATACCAGTAGTTCGTATATCTCGGACCCTTGATTTACCCCCATGCCGGCAATGCGGCATACCCTTGTGGCCCCGGGACCAGACCCATGCACAAACAAGGGTCCCACACTACCCCCGTATCACTGGAGGCACACCCTTCCTTGCATGCCGTCCCCGTATATACCTCCGGAGCTCGCGTGCCGACTTGCCAACGGTTCGACACTGAGGGCGGAGGTTCACCTGCGGGAGCGCGGCGAACTGCGGTGCGCCCTAGGAGGAGTGCCTGGTGTGGTAGATAATACGCAACCTGCCATTGATCTCTTTCCTTCACGCTGTTCCTCCATCGCACAGCTGCTGCCCACTTTGGAACTCTGACCAACTTACACCCAAGTCAAGATGCAGTCGGACTTGCTGCACGATGTGGTTCTACACCTTCAAAAGCGCCTGGGCACTCTGCACAGTCTGGCATCGCCATGCCTTGGGCGCTTCGGCTATCTGGGCACCGGGTTCGGCCTTGTCATGCTCTGGGTAGCCTGGAAGATTGCCCATGCCCTCTTCTTCTCGCCACTCCGGAACATCCCTGGCCCAATGTCAGCACGCCTGACATCGAAACGCGGTCTCTGGTCTCTGATAACTGGTCAATCCATGGAGATTGCCCGGTCCGATCACAGCCAGTACGGAGATGTCTACGTCGCCAAGCCGAATGCCGTCTTCCTCTGTGATCCTGAAGATGTCAGGTCTTTGCTCAACATTGCCGAGTTCCGCAAGACCGACATGTACGAGATCTTTGAGTACGATGGCGTCCCGAACGTTTCCACGATTACCGACCCGGCCGAGGCCAACAGCCGCCGACGCAAACTCCATCCGTTCTTCAGTCATGCCTACCTGGCCAAGATGGAGCCCTGTGTCCAGCAGTACGGCATCGCGGCCCTGATGAAGCGCTGGGACGCCAAGATCGCCGAGTGTGAAGCGAAGGGAGAGGAGGCCATCGTCAACTATCGGCTGGATACACAGTTGGCTATGATCGACATCAACGGTATAATGTCCTTTGGCCGGGAATTCCACGCGCTGAGAGACAACAACCGGCAAACTGCGCTCTGGGTCAACGACACGCTTGCCTACATGATTCTCCAGCATCACTTCCCCATCGTCCTTCGGTGGCCGTTTTCTCGCCTGGTCAAGAAGCTCAAGACGTCGTATGACGACCTGGTCAAGTTTAGCAACGAGTCAATCGCAATCCGCCGGGAGTACCTTGCGCAGGGAGGCCCTAAGCCAGTCGACATGCTGCAAGCCCTTCTCGACTCCGAGGACCCTGAGTCGAAGGCGCCGATGGATGCCCGCGATATTCAGGCCGACAGTATCAGCATGCTTGTTGGCGGGCCCGAATCAACGTCGTCGGTGCTCACATGGGTGATCCATTTCCTCTTTCTCTACCCGGAAGATATGAGAAAGGTGGTGGAGGAAGTCCGCACCAGATTCCCGTCCGACGGCGTTATTGCCTACGCCGATACCCGTGGTGAACTGCCGTACTTGGAGGCCTGCATCTACGAGACTCTGCGATGTATTCCTACGGCCAGCACCTCGTTTCCTCGCATCTGTCACACTCGCGGCGTCACCATCAAAGGCCACTACATTCCGCCATCGACTGAGATTGTCTGCAACAGGTTGGCCGCCCACCATCATGAGGGAGTGTGGAAAAACCCGCTCGACTTCAACCCGGGTCGTTTTATCGACAATGACGTGGCCAAGCGTAACATGCTGTCCTTCTCCACCGGGACCAGAATATGCGCCGGGAAGAACCTCGCGTGGATGTTGATGGTCTCCGTCTTGGCCAACATGTACAAGAACTACGACGTGTCTCTGCCGGAAGATAGCCTCTTCGGGCCCGAGAACAAGGATGAGCATGGACGACCGAAGACTATGCCGAACAGGCTTGGAGTGGCTACGATGCCTGCGAACCCCGAGCGGGATTGCCGTATGATCATGAAGCGCAGAGAGCTGTGAATGGGAATCCACGAGCGGGTTTGGTCGTAAAATAGACGTTGCATATGAATAAAAACTGAAGTCGTTTTCCCTCGAGCTACTCTACCAGACTAATCGTGTGTTTTCCTTCCAGAACTTGTTTTCCAAAATGTTACCCATGGCCTCCACGTTTGAGGTGAGGAGAATGTAGACACCGTCCACACCGGGTGGCGGAGGCAAGAAGGCCGCCATGGTGTAGCTCCCTGCAAAGAGCGGCGTCAGAGACGCAAATCTCGGCCGACCGTACCCAAAGTCGACATCGTACAGTTCGAAGCGAGTATGGCTGGTCGTGATGAGGGAGGTCTTTGTGTGGGAGGCCGCAAACGACAGCGGACGCAAGTGGCAGGTCGGTTGCTGAGAGAACGTGTCGTGGAATCCCGAGACCAGAGACGGGGTCACCGATTCGGTCGTCTTGCGCACATGGAGCGCAGACCGGGCGAGTGTCTCGGGTGTGGTTGGCTGAGAGACCTCGTCCATGGGCTGCCGGATGAACATTGGCAAGATGAGGTTGCCCGTGAACTTTTCTGTCATGCCCAGGCGTGGACGTACGTCGCAGGGCATGCGGATCGTGAAGTGGGACTCTGGCTCCGGAGCAGCAGTGAACCAACCTGCCTTGGGTTCCGGCAGCGGCTGGCTCTGGCAGAATGTCCTCATGAGCATTGCGCATAGCACATCATTTGCGCTGATGGCTGTTCCAGCTGGCAAGTTCTCCCGTACAGAGTTGCGGAGACTCTGCAACTTCTCCTGCGTGACGTGGAAGAGATGGCCCTCGCCGGTGGAGAGCTTTGAAAGTTTGGTCATCAGGCGACCCAGTACGGTTGGAGACAGGTAGGCCAAGGTATCGCAGAAGAAGTTGGCAGTCGTGTAGATGGACTGGGAGAGCGGGTCGATGCTCGTCTTCTCCTCTGGCAGGTATTTGTAAATGCAGCTGCGGTCGTGGCAGAAGTCGCCCTCCGGAAGCCTGCCGTCGTCGTGCTTCATGGCCCGCATTATGGACGCCCAATGGTTCAAGAAGGCGAAGTACCCATAGCCGTCGACGGCATAGTGGGGGATGTTTGTGAAGAGCGCAACACCCGTGTTCTGCTTCAGACGCACGACGTGGACGTAGAGGAGGACAATCTCTCCAGTCTTTGGGTCCGGAGTCGCAAAGCCGCTTGCGACTGTGACAAGATTTTCAGGCCATGCGCTCCACGCAAAGCCGGTATCCTTCAAAGCCTGAAAGGTGATTGTCTCGTTGAACGACTCCTGGAACTGCGGCGTATTGACATGGCCAGGATCAATCTCGATGTGAATCTTCCCGCGGGCCGGCATGCGCACAACGCCTGTCAGAACCGGAAAGTCCTGAAGCGCCCTGGCGAGTGACTCCTTTAGCAGCGAAGTGGGCATGAAATCGGAGCTTCCGTCCGCATTTTCGTAGAAGAAGGCGTATGGGATATTGGTGTAGGAGCCATGATTGTCAAAGGCAGAAAGCGCAATGCGCTCCGGCTTTGACGCCGTGGGCTTCATGTACTCGTCCATGGTATTGGGTTGGGTTGTATGTGCGGTTGTGCCGTCTGACGAGATAGCTTCCCAGACTTGGGGAGTACATGTATGGACCGACGCCGTGTTATGCGTAGGCGCCGGTGGTCGGCCGATCAATATACCTCCGATTTCATCAGGATGCTTGCATAAGACGGATAGCCGACGAGGCTGAATTGGGGGACCCTGCTCAGCTGGTGGAACTTCTGGTCCTGGAAGCGTCCTGCATGGCGATACCAAGTGAAGGCCCTCGCCTCTCAGCGGCACTCCACCGGGTATGAACACGTTACAACGGTCGACACGATCTAGGCGGCCATGTCTACAGATCGGAGAGGGGTCTCAGGCTCTCGGCCTCTCAGGAGGTGTGCCGTGTTCAGGGACGGCCCAACCCATGCCGGGCTGAGGAATTTGGGGGGGGGGGGGTTTGTATAGAAAGCCGACAGCAGGTCTTTTCGGTGACAATTGGGGCATGTGCCGATGGTGGCCGATCCTCCATTGCCGAGTACGGAGTAAACTAGTAGCCAGTAGTCGTACGGAGCTTGATCCCCGTCTGGTCCTGCATTGTTGTGGGTCGGTACACATCGGGAACCGGACCCTGGCTGCCATTTGTCCTCACAAAGGACTCACTCATGGTGTAGTAATAAACTCATCAAGTGGGTTCTTCAACAGCGGAAGAAGCAGAGAGCCCCATCCGGATATCCCGTATCTGTACCTGCAGGAGGAAATATGGCCTTGTTGCGTTGGTACAACTGCAAGGCAACCCCGGTTTCTAGTTTCTGGCCGTCCTGCCTATAATTAGTAGCAGCACGTTATAAACTGGTTACCCCCGTCACCTCCAAGCTCCATTCTGTCCAGAGATCTTTTAATCTACCGGGGTGGGTGTACTGTGCAGTACAGTGTCATGCATGACCGTAACCGGGATTATAGTAACCATTCAAGTCTGTTAGTAGTTGGTACGCTTCGTGTTGTACCCGGCCAACGTGCTTGCTCTCCTTGCTGTGCTTACCGTCACATTTAATTAAGAGGACGTTCGTAACAATTGCTGATAAGAAGCCTAGAATCTAGTGGAGGCTACATGTATCGTACGGTCCTAGGCTCATAGCTAACAGCCATCACGCCGTGGTAGACGCCGTGGAAACCGACCTGACCCAAAATATACATGCAGACAAGACACTAGATGCACTTCACAGTGAAAATGAAGTTTGCAGCAGGGTTAATCTCAGTTCTTGCCAGGATAGGCCATCTATTCTCCACTCTATAGCACTGTCGAGCGTCGTTCTTAATTTCCCACCGCCTTATTGTATGTAGTTGGCCTGACCAAGCTCCGCTGGATATACAAGGGATGACGAGGCTCGATACAGTACTCTCCCTTCTTGAGTCTCTATCTATTCCTCTACATGCCCAATAAGAAGCTCTTGGTTTTTAGAGTGTAAAACGCTATCGCCCCGTTTTTCAGTTCGTCTTGATGAATAGTCGCTAGGCCTGCCCCGCCGCCTCCCGACTGCTTGTTCAGGAGAGCATCGCACCCAGTTCATCGAAGGTATCAAGCAATATTTCCTTCATCTATCGCACAATGTCGATGATCCTCTCGATGAAAAAGGTTTCTGGGTTTCCTAGTGGACAAGGTACAGCGCCACCGCGTCGCTGGCTACATTAAGGGAGCGAAGGCTGGTGGTATTGAGATACTCGCCAGTGGCGAGGAATATACCGGCACCGGGCAGTTCGTAACCCCTACTGTGTGTCTCAATTCCAATGACCACAGCCGCATCTACAGAGAGGAGATCTTTGGCTTCGTACTTGTCGTGCGAACTTTCAAGGTTGAGAGGGAGGCCCTTGGCGCTGACCAACGACACCATCTATGGCTTTTCCGGTAAGTGATGAAGAGCATCTGGCTACTTTGTTTCTGATCCTAACTAGACTACATAGGCAACATCTTCACCAAGGATATTGCCCGAATCCTGAGTATGAAGTCAAAGATGGAAGTTGGCACACTTTACATCAACACCGCCCAAGGCCCGGCCAAGGAGACCTCTTGGGCCGGTTAGAAGCAGAGCGGTTGTGTGTAAGAGAAGGCAGCAAAGAGAGGATATCTTGAATATTTGCGGAAGAGGTTTATTCGGATCAATTCTCAGCGTGTAATATGAAGGTCGAAGGGGTGCCGGTTCTTGAGTACCTAAATTGGCGGTACGACTTGGGTACGCGTCGAGAACAGATCCTAGATCACCAAGTCAACTTCACATCTCGGCAATTTGTCATTCTGATAAATACTGCGTTGGATCTTGGACGGAATCTCTTTCGTTTAACTGTAGTGTATATAGGTAGAGGGGCGAACGGTGCGTTCTATCCAGCAAACGACTCGTTCTGCATATTTGAAGTCTCTTGCCCCTGGAACATTCATCAGATAATCTTGACCAGAAAATCTTCCTGACACAACTGTATATTTAATCAGACATCTCAATAATCATCCCCTGACACATCTAGTATCGGGCGGTCAATGCAACCATCACAGTGGTGCAGTGTTCAAGTGCAAAGCCGAGGCATGCTGCCGACGCCTCGCGATACCCGATACTGACCTTAGAGGCTTCTATCTTCGTGTCCAGGAAACAATGATCGGCGGAAAGCTAGTGTACTATTTACATGACCATTGCCTTCCAGCACCCAGTTAGTTGGCGTAACCCAACGTTATTACTCGCGTCTTGATATTTAAATCGTAGACATCTATTTAGTTTCTAAATCTGGCTATAAACACGGTCGAAGAGGCTCCGGTACCACTCTCTCTCGCTTTACTTTAAGTCCTTCTGGTACTCGCGGCCCGTTTCCCTTACACCGTCATTCGTCGGACTCTCATTGCCATATGTGAAATGTCCTGGCGTAAAACAACAAACGAACTAACAAACGTATAACCCCCGGAAGGAATCCACTTTAATGCTGAGGCCGCCAATGAACAGGATAATAACAGTCATCTGAACCCCGTGAACTTTCCTAATAGCGTGTTCAGCCTAGCTGCGCATCGTCGTATCGTCGTGATTCTATTTCTATACAACATCACGACCCGCCCCGAACCATGGGCTCATGGCGCCAAATTGGCAGTACATGCGGGTTAAAAAGAGCTAGCCTAGCTCGTACCGTGGTGACCGAGGCTGTTGGTTCGCCGGCATTTCTTGCGGTATGTAATGCGGACAAGCCTGGCTCGGAAACCCTATACCGCCGTCGTACAAAGGAGGCTTTGAATCCTTGGGATCGTCCCCCCCATTATATTGACCAAGTGCTCGCTGTGATTTGGTCGGCTGTGAGATTGCCAGTTCTGCTTTTGCGGACTTTCGTTTCCACAAGAACCAAAAGCCGCACAGGACACAGAGAACGACAGCACCGCCAACTGAGATGCCGGCAATGACTCCGGTGGATAAACCTTGACCGCTGGCATTGCTGCTTTCTGGGTTGTTACTGCTGGTGCCCTCGGCTTCCTTGATCTCGGGAGGTTCCTGTGGGGTCGTCGTGCTCGATGGCATACCGCTGCAGAACGAAGCAGAGTCGACCTCGTCGCCGTCGGAGTTGATCGCTACAAGGTCGGTGATGCTCGTTGGGTTTGCCTCCCACATGGTGAACTGTTTCGCCCCATCGTTGTACAACAGGTAGACCATGCTCAAGAAATAGCGTCCGAGTCTTGGGAACGATCTGGAGTTGATGTCTTGTAAGGCGTTTATGCGCAGGACAGAACGGGTGTCGTTAGAGTAAATCTGTCCATTGTCGCCGAAGGGTCGTTCGGGGACCACTAGGTGGTTGTTGGGAATAACAATGCGGAAATTGGAACCAAAGTCAAAGGTCAAATCGCCGTCGAATCTAGTAATTAGTTGTCAGTGAGATTGAGAGATAATAAGTCAGTCTGCCAACTCACCCGAATTGCCTATGTTCGCTGAGCAAAATGTTCCAGTAGTCGACACCTATCGACCTCCCGGCCTCCAATCCATGGCCGGTAACATTCTGCCAGTTGAGAAAGTAAGGATCCCGGGGTAGATCCATGAGTACTGGGACAGAAGGATCAACACAGGCCAGCAAGCCTTGGCCGCCGCTCTTGTTGGGAAAGATGGAGGCGCCCGTCCCGTTCCGAAAGGTCAAAATCATGTCGCGAATGACAACTAACATGCCAGTAGGGCACCCTTCATTCTCCTCCACGTTCTCGGTGAAGCCATCCCCGTAAGTCTTCGCCCTGTCATAGCCACCAAGCACAAAGCTCCCACTCGATTGCTCTCGGGCTCCGCGTCCGTCTAATCCCCAGTAGAAACCCCAGGAGCGCGACGCAATGTGTTTTCCATCAATCAGCGACTGGAGAAATGTCGAGCCGGGTTGCATGCCAAGCAGGTGTTGGGGGCTGTAGCCTTGGAGGTCCCAGCCGGAAACGTCTAGGGGTGTTGCCAAGGGGAACTCCTTCAGAGTGCCGTTCTCTCCGAATGAAACAGTCTCCGTAAAAAACTCGTAGGTGTCCCTCCTCCATGGCTCGGGTTGGGACTCAAAGTCTTCGCTGAGGGATCAGGGATCCGTGTGTGTCCGACCGGTCGGGGTAATAAAGGCCTCCACGGAAAGTGCTGCATTTGACCTTGGGTTTCATGTCGTCGCAGTCCGGGCCGTACAGGAATGTGTTATTAACTTTCCTATTGAACCCAATTAGCTGTGACATAGTCGCAATGGCCGACCGATGAAGGAGGACCATATGGCCGAAACTCCGAGATAACGTACCAGCTTGGCTGGAAAGCAAATTCTTCCTCTGGCTCTCCGACATATACGGAGACCCCGCGGCGAATGTGGCCCGATGACACTGTGATATTACCCAGAGGTAGTGCCAATGGGGCCGGAGCGCAGGCATCGGAGCGCTGAGCAAAGGTAGGGATGGCTGAAAGAGCCTGGAGAAGCCACCAAGGCTGGCTGCTGGATAACCAGAAGAGATGACATTTCCTCAGCATCATGATATGCTGAGAATCATACTCAGGGACAATGGGTTGGCAGGCTCCTGCGAAGGGCTATCGAGACCAGGCAAACTAGAAAGAAGAGGACACCAGAGGAGAACCCGAGACCTGGTGAGACAGGCTGGTTATAGCGGCATAGCCGACCAGGGCGCAAGCGCTCAGGGGTGACTCTGGGAGACTGGATACACGATTGACAGTTTGGAAACTTGACCGACCAACACTCTTCTTGCTTGCGGTCTGCATGCTGCCCGCCCGCCCAGGAGTCCGGGACCCATGCCCGTCGAGATACTAAGGATTCGAGGGCCCTTTTCACAGCAGGCCGGCTTGTTCGGCCTTGCAAGTTGTAACATTGTACTGATTGTCCCCAGTAAATCCGTGTATTTTGCGCACCTGGCATTGGACTAGAATGATGCTGAGGGTCCTAAGCAGCTGAGGCTTGGGAATCGCGGCGAGCGAGTCTATACGCGTTTAGTCGCAAGTCTACCTTCTGTCGGGCATGGAGCCGTGTTTGTTTTCTCGTCTTCATCCCGAGTCCTTTACTAACTATAGCTGCAAGCCTGCAGCCAAGCGGCGACGCCCATCCTTGATACCAAACCACATTGGCCGGCGATAACGATTGTTGGCTGCGTGAGGTTTCGGCTCCCAGATTGTCGGGTGCAGGAAATAAAGAGCTGAAATCCCTTACTCTGCGGTTGGACGAATGTGTAAAAAGAGTGGACAAATTAGAATCGGGGTTACAGTAAAGTGCATATGCACTAATTGCAAAGTGTAATTATAACGTTACAAAAAAAGCAAAGGCGGTAAGGTACTAGCGCATACGCTCCGTATATACACGGCATTATAGTGTTAAAATAGTGTTTACAAATCTACACACGATGCAGTAATATAGACTCTTATTAAGAGAATATACTTCGCACGTGCTACGCACATACTAATATACGGTAGATTGTATTTACTATTACGTAAATCGCTATTTTTTACATATATATTTTAAAGAATTAATAAATAAGCGGTAAGCACTTCGCATCGCGTTTCTCTTAGGTATAAATATATAAGATAAAGGGCGTGGGAAGGAAGAGACTAGTAAGCACATAGCTTATATATTATATATATATTATATATACATTATATATACATTATATATACATTTCATATACATTATATATGCATTACATATATAACGTTAAGATAAACCAGATTACTACCATAATAACTATTAGGCTAATCTTATTAACATTAATAAGTATAGATATCACGTAATAAAGAAAAGAGCGGTAAGCACTTTATATTACGTTTTTATTAGGTACAAAATGTATATATGTAAGATAAGGGCGTA
>JPKY01000019.1:0-88114 GCA_000769265.1 Hapsidospora chrysogenum ATCC 11550
GGGGGTGGGGGAGGATTTTAATGGCAGTGTGGCACCTCCAAGTGCCAGTCGGCGACTCAGGTTTCTTGTAGCCTTGAACTCTCTCCATCTTCCTCAATACTGGGGACTAAACGTTGATATGTAGACAGCATCGGGAAATCATTCCTACAATGCTTATCCTAGGGGCTGCTTCATGTGGTATTGTCCCCAGTGAGATTGTCCCCAGTGAGACTACAGTACCTCTGAAAAGTTGCGACGTAAGTACAAGTACCACTATAGTAATCAACACCAATCCACCGGATCCTCCTCTTCCCTTGTTTCAGGCCACCTACACACTCATTCACCTATCCTTTCACTCAACTCCATCCAACCTCACAACACAATCAATCCCCCATCATGGCGCCGAAACCACTCCCAGAAGAAGAGCACCCGTCAACACCCGCTTCAACAGCCCTCCACCACGCCGCCCGCATAATCCACATCATCCTCGCCATCCAACTCCTCCCCCTCACCGCCATCCTCATCTCCAACCAACAGATCCTCGGCCTCGGCTTCATCCCCGTCGGCTTCTCCACCGCCGTCGCCAGCATCCTCCTGCGCCTGCGCTCCCGCGGTGGCAGCAGCCATGATGCCGATGACGAGGTGCTGCTCCTCGGGAGTGTTGTGATCAAGCCCGCCGCTGAGGCCGTCCTTGATGCGTTCGTCGCGGCGGGGATGGCTGGCGTGCTGGCCCTCGCGCTTCTGTTGCCGTCGGATCGGGATATGAGTCTTATGCAGGTTTATACTGGCGCACTGATGAGTATCTCGCTGTACGTCTTGATGCCTCCTCCCAGTCTGATGCCACTTGTGTGTGGCTTGTTGCTATTGAGACGTGTTGCTAACAGTGAGAGATCAGGGCGCTTCATGCGGGCCTCGCCATCCGGGGCTGGCTCAAGGCCAGAAGGGACGAGGGCTATACCCTCGTGCCCAAGAACGACAAGATCTAGCCTGCAGCGGCAGTGTCTTTTATTTGTTCTTATTCTAGGGGGTCTGTACCGGGGATTTTAGCAGGTGTTGTCCAAACTCTCTCCTTGGCGGTGTCGCCTACATGATGGCGGGCCCTATGTGCTGATGAGGAGCCGCGAAGTACCACTGCCTCCCCTAGGCAGTCTTCCACAGTTCGGCATGATAGGTATCCCCTGAAATGTACCCAGTTAGGATTGAAGAAGAGAGGTAGACTTGAAAACTATCTGCCAGGCTATGAAGAATAACCTACTCAGAGTCCACATGTCAACCCCACGCAATTCCTCAGATTCCAAGCCGTCATCAAAACATCCCATTAATCCTCATAACTCATCGCAATCTCCCTTTTTTCATCCAGATGTCCCCGCATATGTCCTGCTCATACCTCTGTCTCGATACCCGCCTGCCCTGCCTTGCGGTCAAACACATTTGTCACTTTGTCCCCCACACCTTCCACCTTGTGCTTCATCCACTTAGCGGTACGAGGAGTCTACCCCAGCAAATCGGTCAGCAATTTCCCACACTTAATCACAGGAATTTACGAACCTTCCACTGCATGATGCCCCGGTGCTGCCTGTGCAGACCGTGCTCGCGCTTCTTGTAGTCCCTGAGCTGGTCAATGGGACCCTGCTTGTTGCCCGCGCTTCCATCCGGCACGCTGTCACCATCGTCCTCATCATCGTCGCTGCTTGCAGAGCTGTCGCTGTCGCTCGAGACGTCCGCGTCCACAATGCCGGCCTTCTTCTCCATCCTGTCGACGTCGCGGTTCTCCTGGGCCACGTTGATGACCTCGACAATGTCACGCAGGTGCGCGTCCTTGTTCGCCCACCTGGAGTGCGCGCCTCCCTGAAGAATAGCAATGTTAGTTAAACCACTACCCTCCCATCGGAACCTCAAGGGCATCTCGTTCATCTGGCACGTACCAGTCCGGCCCAGAAGGTGAGTTTCAGCTTCAGGGTGCCCAGCTTCTCGCCCGGCTCTTCGACGACATTTGTGGTGGCACGCTTGTAATCGCCCTTCCACACCGGCAATTCCAGCTCCTGCTCCACCTCGTCCGGAATATTCTTCAGCCAGAGCACGCAGAACGCACCCGTATCATCCCCGCCAAGCATTCCCTTGTGGTTACGAAACGTGATGGACATGCAGCTGGAGTACCTGTTATGCACCGCCAGCCGTAGGGGCCGGTCCTTCTTTGCATGCCAGCTCTGGTCCCCTTTGTTGGCGTACATCTTTCCCACGCCGAGGTTGGTCCTGAATTTAAGCTTCGAGGTGTGCAAACTTTCGTCGGAGCTCGAGCACGTGGCTATGGGTGAGACCTCGACGGTCCCGTAGTCCCAGCCCGTGAGGCTCGGCGGCGCCTGGAGCTGGACGCTGCGCCAGACCATCGACATCCTGATCTTCCCGTGGCCGATGCCCCCGGCCAGCGGCCAGGTCCCCATAACCTGAGAGCTTTCCTTGAACACCTCGTACAGGGGCAGATGCACGACGCCCAGGAGAGGGTCGTCCTCGTCCACACGGGAGTCCCGCACAGACACGTAGACCTCGCATTCCCTCCAGTCACCAATAAAACGCTCGCAGCCGGCGTTGTAAAATGGCTTCGAGTTCTGCGGCTTTGTCCTCGTCTTGTAGGCCTTTTTGTGGTTGATGATGATGGTGCAGTAGGCGCTAGGCAGATTCTCTCCAGACTCCTCCTCGTCGGTCTCCTCCGAGCTCTTGCTGCCCGATTTGTCCTTGCTCAACCGTCCTACCTCAAGACCCATGATGTTGTGAATTTGGATGCTGAAGAGGCCGCTGCAGTACCCGTCGGGCGGAGGTGCCGAGATGATCATGGCGTCCTCAGTGGCCTTGAGCTCCTGCTCTTTCTGTTGCTCCAGCTCGCCTTCATTGGCCCCGTGGCGACCCTTCTTGAAGGTGGCCTCGCGGAGCTTGTGCTCGCAAGAATCGTTGACCTTGGCCTTGAGTTGCTCCATCGAGCGGATCTCGGGGTCATAGGTCTGCTGGTCGAACTGGCACTGCTGCAGCCGGGTCTTGGAGAAGTATCCAACACTCCACTCGAGCTTTCCGGGCATGCCGTCCCCGGGCTTCAGGGCTCGGAAGCCGTCAGTGCGATGCCACATGCGCCCGTTGGACTCGTCTCCCGTCATGATGCCTTTGAGATCGACCTCGATACGGCCGAGGTCGTCGTCGGCACTCGTCCTGTCAGAGTCCCAGAGCTGGACGCGCAGGCGCTCCTCGACGTTGATCTCCTCGGGGGTGACGAGCACAAAGCAAGTCTCGTCCCAGTGCGGCTCCATCTCCGAGACGAGGATGCGGGTGCTCCAGAGGACCTTTCCAAACTTGGCCCATCCCACCGAGACATAGGGGTCGGACGAACCGTCCTTGATCAGGGGAATGCCAGTGTCGGCCATCTTGAAATCGTAGCCTCGCTTGATGTGGACCATCAATACGCCCTTGGCGGTCGTGTCCTTCTTGTAATCCTCGCCCGCGAGCATGTCCTTGAGATTGAGCATCAGGCTCCGTGGCGCGACGTACTGGGACACAGCAGCATCGATCGAGGACTGGACAAACTTGCTGATCAGGGGCATGTCCATGAGGTTGAGACCTTTCTTGACAAGCGGCACGCAGCTGAGGTTGACTTTGGGCTGGCCGAGAAAGGTGATGGTGCAGAGCTCGAAGAAGGGAGGGTCGGGTGTCAGTTGCAGCCGCATCCTCATGGTGCCGATGATGCCGCGCAGGTCAACCCAGACGGGTATCTTGATGTTTCCAGGGAGGTAGAAGGCCAGGTACAGGTGCATGTCCTTGGACCTCTCCCGCATGGAGTCTGAGCTCGAGCGTGACCTATAGGCAAAAGCGACCTCGAGGTTGATGAACTCGCCGTCCTCAGCCTCCATGCCAGCGGCAATCTCCTTACCATCACCCTCGGCAGATTCTTTCTTCTCGCTCTTACCCTCGTCCACCTGCTGCTCCGAGGTCAATCCGCCGTCCTCGGTGACCGACTCGGTCGCAGCTCCGGCAGGAAGCCAGCGCACGCCGAGAATGCGGACAGCCTCGCTGCCCTGTCCAATATCGTCGACGCTGACCATACGAACCAGCTTGGGCAGGGAGGCCTGCATGACATCCTCGAGCATGTCGCCCAGGCTGGCAAAGAGGTCCGGGTTGACCATAGGCCAGACGGCGCCGAGCAGGGAGTTGAGCCAGACGGTGGTCTCGGTCTCGTGCTTCTCGGCGTCTTGCTTGACCTGCTGGCGCTGGGCCTCCCAGACCTCCTCTTCAAATACGTCGCTGACTTTCTTAGAGATCCAGTCCCTGACACCGAAGATCAAGAGCACCGCTGCACCGGCACCTGCGGATAGCAGAACGAGCCAGGTGACTCTTCCCAGGGCAGAGAGCGTGCCGTCACTCCTGCGCAGAATGCTGCTGATGAATAAGGACATAGCCATAATCCCCAGTGCTCCAGCGAGCCCAAAGGTGATTCCCCTTTTGGTGATGCTGGCCAGCTCATGGCGGAGGACGTCGAAGTCCGGGGGAGGGAAGCGGTTGGTGAGAGACTGGTGATCACGGTCCTGGCGCTGCTGGTCATCACGCAGCTTCTGGTGCTTGGTCTTATCGCTCAGGCCGGAGGTGGTGTGCTGGATGCCGCTGGAGTGGGGTGACGCCCCCTTGACATCGGCGTCCTCGAGGGCTTGGTCGGTGAAGTCTTGGATGGTGACTGGGAGATGAGTGACGGGGTCGGTCACCTCCCGCTCCGCTCGCTCGGCGTTGTGGTGCTTCTTGTTCTTCATCCGCTGGCGGGGATCGGTCGCGGAGGGGTCGATCTCGGATGTATCGACCGGGGCATCCTGCTTCTCTCTTTGCGGATGCTGCTGCTGCTGCTGCTGCTTTTGACTCTTGCCCTGGGTATCCTGGGCACCATGGTCCGCGTCAGGGCTGGGTCCTTGCTGGCCGCAGTCAGCTGGAGCATGGCTGAAGCCTCCGGGGTGGCCGTGGTGAGCACCATGGTCGCCCTTCAGGGCCTCCTCTTGTCGAGCAGCTTTCTCTTCTCTGTACTTTGAGATGGTGGGAATCGGGTGCCTGGCATTGTAGGGCGTCCTGTAGCGCCGGTTCTCTTCGGCGTCCTCGTGGCCCGACATGGTGCCGGTTGATGCGTCTACTCCGAGCACGAGAGACTGGGTTGGGAATTCGCGGTTATTCAGGTAAAGACAGGAGGAGAGAGCATGGCTCCAGAAAAGCTGGTAAGCTAGAAGGATGAAGATGGTGAGAGGAGCTTGCCATGAATTTGTTGACCTGGCCGGTGCTAACTACTACTTAGTACGGCATTACCTGACCGCAGCTGTAATGACATCGTTGGGTCGTCGGTGAGGTTGGACGAGCTACGTCATCCATTGACAGCTCAGGGCTCAACTGGGAAAGGCAGTCGAGGCACCCAACCTTATTTGGCAATGGCACCTGCACAGGCCACCTGTATTACAGGGCAACCCTCGGTGGGTTACACCGTTACAGGCTTACAGCGCCCGGAAGTCTGATGTTTGGGTGTGCCTGAATTGTGCACGTTGCAATTGCGGTTGTTGGAGTTCGAAATGGCCCCTGTTTTGATTGCGCGGCCTCGTCACCAAGGTACTAATTACTAGCTAGTACTTTGGTAAGTACTGGTACTACAGTAGTACTAACGTTAGTACTCGTAGTACTTGATGAGATCGCGGTGCACATGTTGACATGGTGACATGGCCCCACTCTCCTGGCTGCTACGGACAGACGATCTCGCCGTTGGGTCACCTCATCCCCAGCAAGCACAATTCGGCGTACGGAGCCCTTTTGATTCATCACGTACTACCTACCCTACACCTCGTGCACGAGACCTCCGAGGCATGTGCACTCATTCCAATCCACGTCTTTAGACTTCCAAGCAGGCAATAATCCTGTCCCGAGTTAGGCATGCGCTAGTCCGTACAGTATCACATACACGTCGGTACGACCCAATGAACGCACAACCTGCTTTGGAGCCTCGTTCCCTGCTCCTTGTGGTCCTGCCCGCCCCGAGTTGGCGGCGCCGGAGTGGGGCCGGAGCCGAGTCCACTCGTACATACAAGGCCGGAAGGCCTCGCCTCGGTGCCAGTGCCTCCCACATGGATGAGGCCATGGCAGACCAGCATCGGAAGAAGGCAGCAGCAGACTATTGATGCAAGCTCCATATATCCACACGGATTATGCTGTGACTCGCAGATGCCAAGTGCACTCACAGTCTCTCACTGGCACAGGCTACAAGACCCAAGACTTGTGATACACGCTCGACCCCACACGAAACCCCCAAGCAAGGGCAACGCCAGCCTCTCGTTGGCCAGCCCCCGCAGCAGTTAAGCGCCGGGGCGGGCAGCCCCGTCAGTACCTTTTATCCCCTGGGCCGGCGTGTCAGATTTATTCGGCCAGTAGGAGGCGGCGGTAGCGCCAGCAGCAGCAGTAGTAGTAGCAGCAGCAGCAGCCTCCCGCCTGTGGAAAGCACGACACGGTACCTACCTATGCACCTTCCCCCGACTCCTGCACCGGTCATTGTCGTTCCTTCCTGCCGCCAGAAATCGCAAAGATGTGGCCGAATAAGTACTTTACTCTCCCAACTCTTTCATACTAGTATTTCCCTCCCCCCCTGTATCCGTACACTGCATCTGTTCTGTCTCTCCCCGACCTCATCCCTCAACCTCGTCTCCGTGTCGGGACATGAACCCCCCTGCCGGCCCTTGCCTCCTCTTGAAGCGTAGCTCTCACGCCCGGTGTCGCATCCCGCCGCCGCCCCGCCGCCGCCCACCGCCATCTGACACAACGCCAGTCTCCTCGCCCTGCCACGCCGCCACCGGCTCCCCGACGCCCTCACCTCTCCCACGTTTCATGAGGTGCTCGGACGGACAGTGCCGATCGCGTCTGCGATTTTGAATTTGCCGTCCATCCTCCCTATCCTCTTCTATCCTATTCTCTCTCTTTTTATCTCCCGTCGTCGCATTTCTGCCACCTGCCTCCTCCTCCTCCCCCTACTTCCTCCGCTTTCTCATCTCTCGCCTAATTTTATTCCTCGGGCATCTTGCGAAAGAGAGAGAGAGAGAGAGTCGGTCAGTCCCGAGAGCGAGCGTTTATGCGTGTGTGTTTGCGCGCGCCTGTCTGTCTTTTCTCTCGCCTTCTCTTCTACCAGGCTGACGTCGCTGGCTTCGACATCGTCCCTTCGCTTCTTCCTCGTTCATCATTTAATACGACTGGCTGGGCCACACACACGACTTGACCTTTAGTTTAATTGGGTATCTCGGGAACCATCACCATACCGTCGCCGGCCGACTTCAACAACTCTTAATCACCACCACCACCACGACGCACTCCCAATACCGTCAAGATGCCAGGGCAGATGGGCTATTTGGAGCTCATCAAGAAGCAGTTCACCGCCAGCAAGCTGCTCTTCCACTTTCTCTTCTGGACTTTTCACTGGGGCATCTTTGCCTATGGATGGTGAGAGCCTCATATCGATCCCATATCCACTCCCAGGTTACTGACTCGTTCCCAGGTGGAAGCAGGCGGCGGATGCCCGCCTGGCTGGGCTCAACACCCTGCAGTACTCAGTCTGGATCTCGCGCGGTGCGGGTCTCGTGCTTAGCGTGGACGGCATGCTGATCTTGCTCCCCGTCTGCCGTACCATTATGCGCTGGATCCGGCCCAAGCTGCGCTTTATTCCCCTCGACGAGAACCTTTGGATGCACCGCCAGCTCGCCTACGCCCTCCTCTTCTTCTCCATCTGTCACACCGCCGCCCACTACGTCAACTTCTACAACGTCGAGCAGACCCAGATCCGCCCCGTCAGCGCCCTCCAGATCCACTATGCCCAGGCCGGCGGCATCACCGGTCATGTCATGCTCCTCTGCATGCTGCTCATGTACACCACGGCCCACGCCCGCATCCGCCAGCAGTCCTTCGAGACCTTCTGGTACACCCACCACCTCTTCATCCCCTTCTTCCTCGCCCTCTACACCCACACCGTCGGCTGCTTCGTCCGCGACTCGGTTGACGCTTACTCGCCCTTTGCCGGCGACGAGTACTGGACCCACTGCATCGGCTACCTGGGTTGGCGCTGGGAACTCTGGACCGGCGGGCTCTACCTCTGTGAGCGCCTGTATCGCGAGGTCCGGGCTCGCCGTGAGACCAACATCACCCGCGTCGTCCGTCACCCGTACGACGTGGTCGAGATCCAGTTCCAGAAGCCCAGCTTCCGCTACAAGGCCGGCCAGTGGCTCTTCCTCCAGGTCCCCTCGCTGTCCAAGTACCAGTGGCACCCCTTCACCATCACCTCGTGCCCCGACGACGACTACGTCTCCGTCCACGTCCGCCAGGTCGGCGACTTCACCCGCGACCTCGGCGATGCCCTCGGTGCCGGTACTGCCCAGGCTAAGCTCTACGATGGTGTCGACCCCATGGGCATGTACGAGGTGGCTCTGCAGAACGGCCAGGACATGCCCGCCTTGCGTATCGACGGTCCTTACGGTGCTCCCGCCGAGGACGTCTTCGAGAACGAGATCGCCGTCCTCATCGGTACGGGTATCGGCGTCACCCCCTGGGCCTCGATCCTCAAGAACATCTGGCACCTGCGCAACTCGCCAAACCCGCCTACACGCCTCCGCCGTATCGAGTTTATCTGGGTCTGCAAGGACGTGGGCTCGTTCGAGTGGTTCCAGACGCTGCTGCTCTCCCTCGAGGAGCAGTCTGACCAGGCCGCCCGCGTTCCCGGATCCTCCGGCGTCGAGTTCCTCAAGATCCACACCTACCTGACCCAGAAGCTGGACATGGACACCACCCAGAACATTGTCCTCAACAGCGTCGGCGCCGAGATGGATCCCCTGACCGAGCTTCGCTCCCGCACCAACTTTGGACGTCCAGACTTCAGGCGCCTCTTTGGCGGCATGCGCGACGGTATTCTAGACCGCACTTACATCGGAGGACTCGACGGCAGCATGCGCACTACTGTCGGTGTCTACTTTTGTGGTCCCTCCGCTGCCGGTAAGCTGCGCCTTCTCTCTCTATCTCTCCCCCTCTTTCCGTCGGTATCAAGATGTGCTAACGAGATATACAGCGCGTGACATCAAGGCAGCCTGCAAAGCCGCCGACTCGCGAGAAGTCCGCTTCCGCTTCTGGAAGGAACATTTCTAGTCTATGTTGTGTTGCATGGAATAATACGAGAAGAACGAAGCATATAAGCAGCGAATTTCTTTTTTTTTCTTTCTTCCATTATTCGTTCTCGGATCTTTCGGAAAGTTGAAAAGGGGAATGCTCCGACACGTTATGGCCGAGCGAATCGCTGGAAGGCGAAAGGAACGAGGAGGGCCGCCTGGGTCGGAGAGACACCTATATCCACCGCACTGACGGATCTCAAAAGACAGAAACGAGAAATAAAATGAGTTACTAAATCTCCATTCTTTGATATCTATTGAAGTCTTGGAACCTTTCCCCCCCTATTTCCCCTCGTAAGAAGCAGTAACCCTAATCTACATGTAGCGTTCCCAACCTTCTTCCTTCAGGCAATGTCCAGCTCTAGGTACTACTAACATGGGATCCGAACTAGCAACTTTTGGTTTGCCCCGCCCTACAACTCGTACCAAAGTCCTCAACACTAAGAAATGAAAAATCCCCATCCTAAAGAGATGCCGCTTGTGGCAGGATGGAGAAGGCGCCCCGGATATCCCACGACGCCGGGTCGTCCCAACTGCCGGTCGGAGCTTCAGACGACCAAAGTCTCAGGTTTTTTACACCACAAAGACCCCACACCCCCCTGGTTAAACAAGCCACATGGCCCGAGAGCCAGCCGGGGGCGGGGGGAAAGTACTGTATCCTAGTCGTTGCGTCGATAATTACTAGCTGGAAAGCAGTATTCACCATCCAATACGACACGTCCGTCCATGTCTCTCAACTCGAAGAGGTAAACAAATGGGTTCCAGCATCACGAGTCATTGTCCAATTACATGTACATCAGTACCCATCTGCGTATGTACTAGGTACTGTTAGTTACTAGAGCAGCTGCAAACGCTCAACTCCTTTTCGTCATACCGCCTTACAACGGTCCAGTCGCCCTACATTCCACCATCCAGTCCCTTTTGCAGATATGAAGCCAGAATCCCGACCTCCCAACACGACAACAACCTACCTGAATCGCTAAATTCCTACGCGTATCCTCCTCTTTTTGCGTCTTCCCATTCGAAAATGGAAAAAAAAAAAGAAAAGAAAAAAAAGAAAAAAGACCATGCGATATGGCCATCTGTTTTTTACCTGTTAAATAGATTAAAATCACCCGCTTCGTATCTCACTGTCTTCGTAATCGCATAACCTTTCTTACAACCCACCCACCAACCCACTCCAATGCAGCCAAAATGCCACGCCACTCACTCATTATACGCCCCATGGCAGACATCTATGCCTGCTCATTCTCGCTCTTCAGCTTATTCACATTCGCCTCTGTGAGCGAGTCACCCCCCGGACGCTCCTCACGGTGGTAGCTCGTGCCGCGCAGGTTAGTCGACCCACTACCGGCAGCCTCCATGAGCTTCGTCTCCTGGAGCTTGCTCGTCAACTCCTTCTCTCTCTCGTTACGCCTGACCTGCGACGGTAGGTCGCGGCCCACCGGCGAGCCAAATGGTGAGCGCTCTCCCTGGGGCGGACCAGCATCGTTGTCCTTCTGCTCGCGCGTCTTCGCATTGTTGCTGGTGGCACCCCTCTCCTCCGCATCTAACCCCACGTGAGGAATGTCGGCATTCACACAGTCCTCGCTGAGCTCTGAGCAGTGGGACGGATCAGGCGACGGACCAGCCCGCCGCCTTGCCACGCTCCAGCGGATGAGCATCCGCTCCAGGATGTTCATCGTCACAGGCTTGGGCAGGTAATCATCCATCCCCGCCTTTGTGCACTTCTCGCGGTCACCCTGGATGGCCGACGCCGTCATGGCCACGATCGGTACGTCGTGGACGAGCGATTTATATGGGGGATGGTGTCTCATGAGGTGTGTAGTCTTGTATCCGTCAATGATGGGCATTTGCACATCCATCAGTATGATGTCCGGCTTTGGCTTCTCGCCCTGCGCTGAGCCGACCAGATACTCCAGTGCCTCCCTCCCGTTCCAGGCGGCAGTGACTTGGAATCCTAGCTTGCCGATCGTTCGGGTGGCAATCTTTTGGTTCACGGGACTGGAAAGCCATTCATGTCAGCGAGAAGCTCCGAATCCCGATCCTCCGGCTACACGCCCACTTACTTGTCTTCGACCACCAGGATGTGCATTTTGGCACGCTCCGACCGGGGCAATTCATGCTCGTAGTTGGGTCCGGTCCGCAGAGACGACCGTCGCCGTGGCGCTTGGCCACCCTCCGAGGTGGCCAAGTCGCCAGAGTTGTTCTCGTACTCAGAACTGTTACACGACAAGCTCAGATCCGACTGGAGCCGATCAGGAATGGCACCTGTTTCGATCAGATGTGGTTCCCGATGGCCCTGAACCTTGTTGAACGGTATCCAGAAAGTCGCGGTAGTGCCGCTACCCACAAGGGACTCTAGATCGATGCGGCCGTTCATCAGGTCCAGGAGATTCTTGCAGATGGTGAGACCGAGGCCGGTGCCGCCAAATCGCCGCGCTGTGGAGGCATCGCCTTGGCTGAAAGGTTGGAAGAGCGTTCTGCGCACATCATCCTTGATACCGATCCCCGTGTCCTCCACGACGAACTTGATCTCGACCGACTCAGAAGTCTCCTTCTCCTTGGCCACTGAGAACCGGACGTATCCCTGATTGGTGAACTTGATACTGTTAGTGAGTAGGTTGGTGATGATCTGTCGGACCCTTCCTGGGTCGCCAATCACCACCATGTCCTTTTCAATGTCGTCACCAATGTCGGATCGGAAGTCGAGGTTCTTTCTCTCCACCGCAAACTTGAGCATCCTCACCACCTCCCTCACAATCAGCGACAGCGAAAACTGAACCTCTTCGATATCCAGCCTGCCCGATTCGACCTTGGAGAAGTCAAGAATGTCGTTGATGACGGTGAGGAGCGATGTAGCAGAGCTGTAGATGTTCTCGACGTACTCCCTCTGTTCGTCGTCGAGTACCATGCCGCCCAGAAGCTCCGCCATGCCGAGGACTCCAGTGATGGGTGTCCGGATTTCGTGCGACATGTTGGCAAGGAATTGGCTCTTGAGTCTGTTGGCCTCCTTGGCGGCAGCTTCGTTCGCCACCGCCTTGCGCTTCTCCTGCAGCCGCACTTCGGCCTCCTCCTTTTGGATGCGCAGCTCGGTAACATCCATAATCACGCCGATGACTCCCTCGACGCGACTTTCTCCAGTCTCCTTGCCGTCGACAGATTCCTTCCCATGTATCGGCAAGAAACGCGTCCGGTACCAGCGATTATCTAGACGCATGTCAGCAGATGTTCTCCCCACATCGGAGGTGGAAAGGACATACTAAGTTGATGTTCCTCAGCCACCGTGTCCTCAGCAATCTTGCCGTTCAGGCAGTCCTCGATCGGCTGCAGGAAATGCGGCTGCTCGCCCTCAGACAGGCATTCGGTGAGACGGTTGAACACGTAGTAGATATTTCTGCCAATGAACCATCGGCTATCCGCTCGGCTTTCATCTCCGGCAGAGTCCCAAATCAATGCTCCTTCGAGCATGGTCACATTCCGATTCACGTCGGTGGTGAAAATCGTAACATGCGCGTGAGCAATGACGCTCAGGAGCTGCTGGCGAGTGCGCTTGGCGCTCAGTTTCGTCTCCATAGTCTCGTGGATGTCTGCGCAAGTACCTATACCTCGTGTGTCAGCATTCGGGGGGCCATGCCGGGGCAGCCTTTGTTAGCGACATACCGAACCACTTCTCAATCTTCCCGGTGTCTTTGCTCCGGACAGCCAATGCCCGGCTGAGGAACCACCTCCATTCGCCATCCTTGCTGCGGCAACGAAATTCGGCCGTGTACTGTTCACCAGTGGCCAGAGAATGCCGCCACCGCGCGAGGCTATGGGGCTTGTCCTCGGGGTGGAAAGAAGTCTGCCAGCCGAAACCGAGACACTGCTCCGGCGTTAACCCTGTGTAAGAATACCAACGCGAGTTGAAGAAGTCGTGACTGCCGTCCGGTCTCGCCGTCCACACAAATTGGGGGATCGTGTCGCAGATTAGCCTAAAGCGCTCCTCGTCCCTCTCTTTGATCTCGCTGATCTCTCGTTTCATGGACGTGACGTCTCGGCCGGTGACCACGCCTGCGAGGAACTCACCGGTGGCATCATCACGAATGACTTCGCCGAGTACGTCATACACTACCTTCTCACCGTTCTCGTCATACACCCCGATCCGGATACTTTGGAAAGGCGTCCCGGTTCTCAGGAGAATAGATATGGGATATTGGCTCACATCCAAACGTTCGGTGAAATCCTCACACCAAACATCCCAGTTCTTGAGGAGTTCAAACCCGTCGAGGGAAGAATCCAAGTCGGCATCTTTGCGAATCAGACGTCGGGCTGCTCGGTTCGGATACGTCACGCTGCCGTCTTTCCACATGGCCAGGATCGGCATCTGGGTGTTGTCTATCAGAGCATCCTTCATACGGATCATCTTTTGAAGTAGTGACGGTGAACCCGACTGGGAGGCGACGGATGGCGGCCCCATTGGTGGGAACGGACTGGAGGACACGGTGACCGCCGAGGGGCTGAACATGCAAGGCGAGTTTGAGTCTCTGCTCGAGGCGCCGGACGGCGGGTTGGACTGGACTATCGACGGGGTCGAGATGGATTTCCTGTCAGCGGCCTCGAGAATGCTAGGCCTAGCAATCGACTTCTTCCCAGCAGCGAGCGACGACGGGGTGGACTGTGTGCTCGTGAAAGTCAGGGTGAAGTAAGCCTGCTTATCCTCGAGTTCCCAGACGGTTACGATCATCTTCGCAAAGACTTGATAGTCTGACTCTCGGGATCGGTAGCGGTGGTCGAATGTCGTCTTGCCGAGTCCCTTGCGAGATATGACCACCTCGACAACAACGTCCTGGGTCGGACGCCCGACAGAGCCCGAGCGCGGGAGGTCTGGTGCCGTACCAGCTGTCGGAGTGTTGTCGCCGGAAGTGTCCGGCGGCTGCTCCTTGGCCGCCGAACGAACCCCCAACCCCGATACCACATTATCCAGGAAGTTCTCCCAAGTAACCCACACAGGCTGTCCATCCTGCAACATGTCTATGCCAATCTGCGACAGAGTCTGGCCGCGTAAACGCTCGAGTGTCGTCGAGGCGTCCTCCTCATCCACATCGTCTTGAACTACGCCCAGCATGCGTCCCACGGCCTCGTTGGCGAGGACGACCGTCTTGAGGCTATTCAAAACCAGCGTCGGCACCGGAAGGTATTGCAGGGCGGAGAATGCGAGCTGGCCGGGGGATATCCTTGGCATGGCGAGCCGGAAAGGGCTCTGCGAGGATGACCGCGAATGAGCCCCCGAAGCCAGTGGGTCCCTCAGGAATCTCGTTCCCGCGGCATGGCTGGGGACGCTATTGTGGGGGGTGACGCCGGCGTCGTTCGCATTATCCGCCTCCGGAGTTGGCACTGTGGGAGTTCGGGCGGTATTAGCGACTGGAGGGGTCGACTGGCGGTCCGCCAGAGTCGAGGTATCATGAGCGACAGCGGCGGGAACGAGCCTAGCAGCTCGTAGGTCGCCAGGATCGCTAGGTGTTCCAAGAGGTATCATGTCGCGCCCGCCTCGTCATGGGGAAACGGAGCTGGCGGTTGGGGTGGGTGGGCAGGAGTCGGTGATGTGATGTCGAGGATCCGTCAGAGGTGATCCAATGGGATAGTATCGAGGGGGACGGCGGAGGACGTGTTTCTAGTTTCTATCTCGCTTGGAAGAAAGAGCTGTCCCACAGTAGAAGAAGTGGCACGCTTCGGGCATGACTCGGTCATGGCCAGCTTGATTGCGACTTGGTGGGATCGGTTGTAGGCGCGCGGATTGTGATCGCACCAGGCGTGCGGTCGACTGCGGTGCGGCTCGGTCCGGCTCCGATTGATGGCGACGCCGCCCCCACGCTCCAGTTCGCAGGATGGCACTTATATGAAGGTCAATATGAGGAAGTCGAAGGTAACTTGGCAAGCTGTCGCGATGTGAAGATAGAAAGAGGGATATGAGGGGCTGGTTGCTGTCGGGTGTCTCGGACGGGGATGGTGCTGAACAGCGGCCCTCCGCTTCCGGTCGCGTGTCGAAAGCTCGAAGCTATGTTTCACTACCTGGTAGTAACTATGTCCGGAGTCCAGAGAACGAGAAGAACGCTGTCGACGAGCCTCGAATTTTTCTAAATTTTTTTCGTCTCCGGAAATGGGATTTTGGCAATGGCGGGGAGGATTCAGGACCCTGAAGAGCGGTCCCGATCTTGGGCCGTTCGAGACTCGGGACGGTGCAGTATCTGAGGCGGAATTCCTGCAAGGCTTACTTTGGGATCTTGCGCGACCCTGCACGATGCGGAGTGGGTGGTGATGAGTGAGCTGGACGCCCAGACTCTTGTCGCTGGAAAGCCCGAGAGTATTAGGAGAGTGAGGGGGAGTACGATGGGGATGGAGGCGGAAGAGAGGGAAGGAACAGAAGGTGAACGACGTCGATGAGATGGGAGATGGGCGACGGAAGGAGCTCCAGCGGGAACAATTGGGGGCTTCAGGCCTCCACGGCTTCAGGGTCTTTGCGTGCCTGGGCGGCAGCCTGCAATACGCAGTCTAGCGCCAACTCATGCCTCAAACTTTTACCCAGCTCCAATCATTACCCAGTATGCATGCGCACATCCCCTAACCGACTAACGTTAGTACAGTACGGGTACTGCTACTAGTAGGTAGGTTAACAGGTACGGCACAGCCGGCAAGGGTCCCACTCCGTCGATCATTTCCCAATCCGCTCCCGCAGCGCCCTCCACCTGGTACGTCATTCCTGCGCGCCGTCCAACGCGAGCCCTTGGTCCACGGTGATGAAGTCATTTGATGGCTTGCAAGTTGCCACCACAACCATGGAAGTGCTGTAGGAACCGAAATGGGGGTGTTCCAGCGTCTATCAGTCTTATCACTTTCATTATCTATGCATCTGGGCAGGGTGTCGAGTTAGTTCCTGAGCGACTGCCTTGCTCAATGCCCACGCCTCCCAAGGGCATCACGAGCTATCCTTCATCACTCCGCACAACGAGCACGTCCACCACTGCCTCTCCATCTCCTTCCCGCAGAAGCCACATAGCCATGTCTGAGGTGCCGTCGACACAGCCGGTGCCGGACGATACCATGCATCTTCCACGCGGCGCCTCTTTCCGTCACGTTTTCTGGGCGGGCTGCCTGTCAGATCTATCGTCTCCGGCGGTTTACCCGTCCCCGTAGGCGATCTCGGTCTTTGTCTAGTCGGCTCGTCGGTCGATTTACTGCGGGAACCAGTCGGCGGCTTCTCTGCCCCGCACGCATCGCAGCAGAGGAAAGTAGGCGGGTTGTGCAGTGTGCATGTGCCGCAAACCCAGCCATCGAAGCCCGGCTCCGGTGGTCCGAAATCATGGGAACTCTCACCTATACCGTCCGGCCTGCCCGCCATGACCGATCCACCCCCGTTGCCGGCCGGGTTAACCGGGGAAGGATGGATATACCCGCTGCCATACTTGCTCTTCTCATCCTCCTGCACCAGCTCCCACAGGGCCTGCGCAATAGCCGCCTCATTCGCCTCGTCCTCCTCAGCCTGCGTGCGGAAGCCATTTCTACTGGCCGTATCCGCAAGGTCACGGATCTGCCCATCGCTAAGCTTCTCGGTCGCGCAGCCTTTGAGGGTCTCATTCCGGCGCTGCGCAGCTTCCGCTATCACACGCCGTATGTCCTCTCCTGGGCGTGCAGTTGCACCGCCTAGACGTCGCCCCGGACCGGTTCCGGTGGGCATGCGCTGGCGCTTCTCCGCCGACTCACGAGCCAGGCGACGAGCTTCGAGAGGTGGTATCCTGGCGCCGCCCAATCGTCTGCCTTCAGAGAGGAAGCCCTCGCCTGTGTATCCCTTCATCACGAGACCTGTGTGTTCATCCCGGAGCTGATTCCACAGGGCGTGGAAGGCGGCGTTGTGGGGCCCGATGACATTATGGCAGAGCTCGTGGAGCATGGTATCGATCACCTCGTTTAGGGGTATGAACTGATTCCTGTCACCCGGGTACCGCAGGCGGATACATATCTTCCGGCCGTGGTCATAGTTAAGACCTGGTTCTTTGTAAGTGATACGAGCGTAGGATGAGACTGCAGGCTCAGCCGTACCTAAGAGGTTGGCCTGTTGGGGGTAGAATTCCGCGAGCTCCCGGACTTTCCACCCCCGGGCTCTCATGATCGGCTTCACCATCGAGGCGACCTTCCGCAGCGTGTGGAGGGCCTCATTTCCGCGAGGAAAATTCGCCAGATGGACGTACGAGAGCACCAAGGGGTCGCGTTCAGGCATGGTGGTGCCGGTTCTTCTATCCGTGTGTTTCGCAGTATATCCAGATTGGACGAAAGGGTGAGAAGAGCTTGATATCCGATTTTAAGTCTTCCCACCAGGAGGCGATGGCCTGGTAGTAGTATCGCACACTCACCACTTGCCCCGGATGGCACCTTCGAGAAGGAACTTGCGCCGGCTCATGGTTGGACCTCAACTTCGCCGTCGGATCCTCTGACGTGTTTTGGGTGATGCCTGCGGGTGCGGAAGCTCCGACAACCTAGGCCGTTGTGTCTGGTGTTCAAATAGTGGACGCGTATGTCATGTCGTCGGGATAATATTCACGGCTTTGAGATGCCGGTCGTCGTTATCTTGGGGTGAGAATTACTAAGCGTGTCACCTGAATGGAAGGCGACAGAAAGAGAGAGCAAGTCTGGATCGTGCAATCAAGTGGCCCAGACAATTCATCCTATTTCCCTTTTTAAGGTTTCAAGTTCTTAGAATAAGAAAACAAAGAGGTTCTTCCCATCGCAGGATATCATTCTCAACCAGTCCCCCAGTTTATTCTGTATCAAAATTGACTACTCCCAGCCACGTAGAGAGTGCCAAGCACGCCACCAGTGGCCCTCAGGCCTGTCTAGTCATTTCTGTCACCCCAGCTCCCAGCATCAAACATGAGCCCTGTTTTCTCTCTCCGCCCTTCCTCATATCCCACTGTCGTCCTCTACAACTTAGTCGCGAGAGCCCGCAGCCTCACATAGCTAATCATCTCCCCACCCCCCGGCATCCTACAAACCTCTCTCAGCGCCTCCACCGCCTCCCTAATCGCCTCCTCCCTCTCCGCCTCATCTTCCACAGCCTCCAATATCTGCCTCCCAAACAGCCGCACCCATCCCTCCACGCCGCCCTTGTCCGCCGTTGTCGGCCGCCACTCCCTCTCCACGAGGTCCACGCGGAAGCCCGCCTCCCGCAGCTGCCCCGAGAGCCACGCCTCGTCGGGGAAGAACCACGGCTGTGCGGCCACGGCGCGGTCGTGGCCCACGCGGCGCGACACGCTTAGCAGGAGCGCGGCGCGCATCTCAGCTACGTTTCCTAGGCCGCCCATCTCGAGGGCAAAGGTGCCGCCGGGACGGAGAGCGGCGTGCACGGCGGCGAAGAAGGGGGCGCGGGTGGCCGGACAGCGGAGGACCCAGTGGAGGGCTGCGTTGGAGAAGACTTTTGTGAAGGACGCTTGCTGAAGGGTTGGGTTGGAAGGGATGTTGGTTGCGTCGAGGACTGGATGTGAGTGAGTCACTCATCATGTAGATGTAGTTTGGTCCGGGGGTGATGTGAGAGCGGACCTTCAAAGGTGGTGTTATTGGTGTTTTTGCAGAGCTCCTGGGCAGCCCTGATCATGGCTGCTGAGCTGTCGATGCCGTGGAGCGAGCCGCTGCCATGGGCGAGGATCTTGGAGAACTCGAGGTCCAAGATGCCATCTGGGTTGGTCTCATTAGTACCAGAGGAGTCACGGAACATACGCCATCGGGAGCTAACCGCCGCAGCCAATGTCCAGCACCACGTCGTCCTTTTGGAGGTCGAGCCACTCGACGACTTTTCCGGCCAGCTTTGGCACGAATGAGCCCGAGTGTTGATATTCCTGGGCCTGGGTTAGACTATCTTCTTTTGATGTGTAGGTAGGGACCGCATTCGTCGTGGGGACTTACACCGGAATCCCAGTTATCCTTGCCCTCCTTTTGCGACGCCATGGTTATTCTTCTAAGTCTGTCGTTCGCGAAAGGTTTAAAAGTAGTGAAGCTATGAACGATGCCTCCTTTCTTGAAAAATGGGATTGTTGGCCTCGCCCGGATTTATATGTAACTATCTCGTCTCACTCCGTTACAAGATCGACAGTCCGAGATCGGAGGCAATTGGAGAACAACGCGGGGTGCATCTCGAAGGCAACCCAACAACATTTATTGGCACTCGGTGAAGTCTGAGAGATGGTCTTTGATAACTTGGATCTAAGATATGCGGAGAGAAATAATAATATCGAGTTCGCAGAGTGATACGGGCGCTGACTACGTCCCGCTATATAGTCGACTATTGTGAGAATACTACCAAGTCTTAGCTTACTCCCCAGCACATAAAGCAGATGGTTGTAGTTGTAGTTGTAGTTGTAGTAGTAGTAGTAGTTGTTGTTGTAGTAACATGCTGAAACCCATTCAAAATCAATCAATCCACCTCAAGGAGCTTGAACCTGTCATCCCCCAGAGCATCCTCGACCCTCTTCATCAGCGCCAGCACCTTCTCCTCCTCCAGCCTACGCCCGATGACCTGCACGCCCACGGGCAGCCCGTGCATCTCGTCGGCGTCGTACTGCTTATAGGCGCCCCGCGCCACGCCATTGAGCTTCTTGACGTTGAATCCGCTGGGCAGCTGGTCCTTGGCCTTGTCGACGTGTGTAACAGGGATGACACCGGCGCTGTAGTCGAGCTGTATCCCACACACAGTTAGCACTCTCTTCAAAGTGATGCAGCTCCCTGAAACCCAAAGAGAGAAGAACCATACCAAGTTGAACATGAACGTGTAGCCGCAGCTGCTGACAGCATCGTGCATCCCGCCATGGGGCACAGCGGGCGTAGCATTGGGCGGCGCGAGGATAAAGTCGACGTCAGCGCCATCCCACCAGTCGAACCACCTGCGCTTGTACGCCTCCCTCCTGGCGTTCAGGCCCCAGACCCCGTACGCTGACTTGGGGTGCCAGCCCCTGAGCAGCCCGGCCCAGACGGGGTCCCGCCGGATGTACTTGACCCAGAGGTAGTGCAGGTACTTGATCGGGCGGGGCAGATTCATGTAGTAGACCATCTGCGCGACGCCGCGGTCGTTCCACTCGCCCCAGCGCATCTGCGACGTGGCCGTCCTGACGCCGTCGTGGTTCAGGAGGATCGAGGCGAGGCACAGGGCCTCGTACGGCGAGGGAGGGTCAATCTCTACAATCTCGTGTCCAGCCAGACGCAAGGCAGCCTCCGTCATCTCGAGCGCCCTCTTACACGCGGGGCTCGGGTCGACGACCCCATCGGTTCGGAGGATGCCGACCCTCAGCTTCTTCTTCTCCGCGTACTCCTGCTCCAGCTCGGGGCGCCAGGCCAGCGGGTGGCACGAGTAGTCGTACTTCCACGGCTTCATCTGGATGACGGCGCGGGTGAAGTAAATGAGGTCGTTGAGGGTGCGGGTCATGGGGCTCAGCACAGAGGGCACGCCATCCTGCCCGGGCATGGGCGTGACGGCGCCGCTCTTGGGCCACCGGCCCGTCGAGCACTTGAGAGAGTAGATGCCGGAGAAGTGCGCGGGGCACCGGACGCTGCCTGCGACGTCGCTGCCGACACCAATCCTGCCTCCCAGGGCCAACAGTGCGCCCTCCCCTCCGGTCGAGCCACCGGGAGTGTACTTTGGGTTGTAAGGGTTGGTGCAGCGACCCCAGAGGTCGTTGGTGGATTCAAAGCTGAGAAGGGTGATGGGAATGTTGGTCTTGACGTAGGGCACTGCACCGGCGTCCTTGAGAAGGCGCGCGTGAGGCCCGTCGGTGGGCTGAGCGTTGCCAGTGAGGCGGCTGATGCCGACGGTAGTGTCGTACCCGGCCACCTCGAGACTGTCCTTCAAGCTAACGGGGATGCCAGCGAGGGGGCCCTTCAGGTTGATGGAGCCATCCTGGAGCCACCTCTCGGCCGAGGAGATCATGACCTCGGTGACGCAGTTGGTCTTCTCGTGGGCCTTGATGGCGACCTTGCCGTAGGTGTGGAGCAGCTCGGTGGCCTTGGCAGGGTCCTTGTGGACATCCTGGACGAGCTCCTCGATGGGCTTGTTGATGATCTCGCGGTCTAGCACGCTGAAGGGGGCATGGTAGGATGTGAGGGCCCTGATGCGGGTGGCTCGCTCATCTTGCTTGAGGCGGCTGGTGGGAGATTGTTAGCTGGGTAAGCTCATCAAGGGAAAACGCCGCCGGCAGCGCAGGTGGGCGCGGCGTGGTGCGAGGCGGGGAGATGGGGACAGACCAATCCCGGCGGTGGTTCAGGTAGTCTGTGAGGAACATGGTCGGCGGGGTGTTGAGGTCGAGCGAGAGGGGATGACAGTGAGGAAGAAGCGCTGGTACATGTAATGAGGGGACGGCAGAGGAGAGTTGGAGCTCTGCACCGGTGTATGTGAAAAGGATCAGGTTTGCCGAAGAGACAAGAGATCACAGGCGTCCCTCGGGATGATCGCTGTAACGCTTACTGTACTGTACGAGCTCAGTGTACCAGGAACGGCAGCTTGGTGTCACTACTTACGTAGTCCCGCTGATAGCCGAGTGGGCAATAACTGGGTACTGTATGCCAGCCGATATGGGAAGTGGAGGAGTGGAGGGGGGTCAAAGTGTGGGGGAGATTGGGGAATTCTTCCAATTACCAGACTAGGTACTACTGCTCTAGTATTACGCACTGTACTAGCGCAGTCCATCTTGCCGTCCGGTCATCGGAAAACGCACCTTAGGGCGCGGGGGACTATTGTTCGAGGGACGACCGGTAAGTTGTGAGGCTTCATCAGCCGTGGTGCGCATACCTGGTACGAATGAGCAAATTCCATAGCGAGTGCGAGAGGAATGCCTGTAGAAGCCAATATCGAGAGTTTATTACATTAACTGTTCTAGCGGACAAAGTATTGCCGTACACTTCGTGGTCAAGGCAGACCCTTCATCAGGTACTATTAGTACCTACTGTAGGCAACTGGGTACTGGAGCCAGAGTGAAGGAGCAGAATAGGTACCCCCGTGGTACGAGCCAAATCGGTACTCTCACAGCTTAGGTATTGATTCCAAACTGTCAGACAATTCTAAAGAGAGGATTCATTATTTCAACAAGAATACAGTTAGTCCAGCTTAAATGTTACCCTAGTAACTAGTTGAGAGGAGGGAAACGTCGACTTCGACTGGCCCCAGATTCTGCTTTATGGACGTACAGTAAGTGGACAAAAATCCTTCTTCCCCAACTAGCCGGTGTAGAGTAGATGAATGGGGCAGGATTTTGTCACCTTTCTGTACGTACCGGCGCCGAGGTGTCCGCCGAGGTGTCCGCCCAGTCGTGGTCCGTGGGTCCGTGCACATCCAATCACGCTCCGCCGCGACAAGTCAGTGACACCCGATCCCCATCACTGACTTTTGTCTCTTCGCCAAGTCCAACTGGGCATCGTCATCCTAACACTAACAAACCTCCCGATGATACCACACATCCACCATGTCCGCTGATGACCAGCAGTTCCTGGATGCTGTAAGTCCTCCTCGTATCCACGGTGGTCCCATCCACAGCCCCCCATGCTAACGTGTTCCTCCTCACCCCCCCCTACTCCCAGCTCGCGAGCGTCCCCGTCCTCTTGCGACAGTACACCGACAATGCCGCCGACTTCATCAATATCCACGTCGACCACGCAGCCGAGTACCTCCGCGATACGATAAACTCACACGACTGGATCCCCCTCACCGTTCGGTCGCGTCCGCCGCCCAAGCCACCCGTCGCCGTCGTCGCCGCCTCGCGCCTTGAGCAGGTCCAGGACTGGGTGGCGAGGCACAAGATCCTGACGGGCGTCATCGTCCTCGCTTGCGGCACCCTCGTCTACAAGGGCTACCGCCGCAGTCTGTCACTACGCAAGACGCGCAGGGCCAAGAAGGCGAGAAATGGCGGCCGTACAGAGGTTGTGGTTCTGGCTGGGTCGGCGTCGCTGCCTCTGACCAAGTCGCTTGCCCTCGACATGGAGCGGCGCGGCTTCATTGTCTATGTTGTCTGCAACGCTGCCGAGGATGAGTCAACCGTCTCTGCCCTCGCGCGACAGGATATTCGGCCACTCACCATCGACACAACCAATGTATGTTTCTTCCCACCCCCGACTTGGATCCCAAAGGACCTCTCCGCTACAGAAACTAACTCCACAAAGCCACCAAGCGCCGGCTCCGCCATCGAGCGCTTCGCTCTCCATCTTCAGTCGGGACAGGCGCCCGCACCCAACGTCAAACCCAACCAGCTGACCCTCAAAGCCGTCATCCTCATCCCCAGCCTCCACTACCAGACCTCGCCCATCGCCACCATCCCGCCCTCGAGCTTCGCGGACCTCTTCAACACCCACCTCCTCCAGCCCATCCTCACCATCCAGGCCTTCCTACCGCTCCTCACATCCCGCCTGCAGCCCGTCGGCGAGAAGTGGGTGCCCCCCAAGGTCCTCGTCTTCACCCCCTCCATCATCTCCTCCATAAACCCGCCCTTCCACGCCGCCGAGGCCACCGTCTGCTCCGCCCTCTCCGCCTTCACCGAGGTCCTCACCGCCGAGCTCCGACCCCTCGACATCCCCGTCACACATATGCAACTCGGCACCTTTGACTTCTCCGGCTTCGTCCCCGCCCGCCACCCCCTCGCCCACGCGCCCGCCGGCAACCCCGAGGACACCCTCGTATGGCCCGACGGCGCCCGCCACGTCTACGGTCGCAACTTCATGGCCCAGACCACCTCGGCCATCTCGGGCGGCCGCATCCGCGGCCTCAAGGGCAGCTCCCTGCGCCATCTGCACAATGCCGTCTTCGACGTCATCGACGGCTCCAACACCGCTGGCACCGTCCGTGTGGGCCTGGGCGCCGGCGTGTACGGCTTCGTGGGCCGCTGGATGCCTCGCAGCCTCGTGTCGTGGATGATGGGCGTCCGCAAGGTCGACCAGTTGTCCACGTGGCACTCGAGCTCCTGTGAGGGCTCGTCGCGCGAGGACAGCGAGATCGGCGAAGAGACGTCGGCGTCCCACGAGTTTGTTGCCGTGACGCCCGAGAAGAACGTGTGGAGGTCGGACGACAGCAACATCTGGGGCCCCTCGCCCCCCCAGGTATGATGGGAGCGGCCACATGCCGCCTAACCACTCATAATCTGGTTTAAAGCATATACCACACTCCTCTATTAATGACGCATGTACTATGGAACGATGTAACTGCTTTCCCGCATATAGAGGAATCATGACTCCATTCTTCAACTGAACGATTGTAATTCAATATCGTCGATGCGCGTGACACCCAGTTTAAGCTGCTGCCTAACACTAGAGGTAAGATCTGGATATCCCATCCGTTCCAAAGTTGAGCCTCCGTCCAAACTCGTCCCGGTATAAGTGAGAAGCGCTCTTCTCAGTAGCCTTCTTGGCTAGTGATGCGTACCTAGTTTGACTTAGCTCCAAAGCCCCATTGCGCCGTCTTTCGTAATTTCTTCCGTCAGAAGTTCTTACTCTGCAACGCCATTCCAAAAGGGAAGACGAGAGGGATAACTCATAAAATAAAATAAAACCGCCGAGAAACGTTGAGCCTGAATCCAGAAGTGGCACGCCTCCGTGTGTAAAGCCACAAATGTGACGGCCGGTGAGACAAGCGTCTAATGGCCCCGGCCGCGGTATCGACCTCTACCTCCACCACCGCCGCCCCCTGCTCCTCTCCACCTGCCTCCGCCTCTCCCGCGGTGCGAAAACCGGGCTCCATCCTGATCCCTCTGAGGCTGATGCCCATCTCGCTGCATCCTGTCCGAGTCCTCGTCCCTCGACGCCTCCATTTTATTCGCCTCCTCCTCAGCCCTCTCCTCGCTCATCGCCCTCGGCTTCTCAAGGTCCTTTCTCCACTTCGGATGCGCCCCGGCCTTACACTCGGGCCCATCCGGGCAGAACCCAGCGAGGTAGTACGGGCACAGCTTCCTGCGGACGTGCTTCTTCGAGCACCGCGGCCCCAGCGGGCAGAACCCCATATCGTAGTGCGGGCATGGAGGCAACCGGCTCATGGGGTCGATGTGGAGATACAGGCACTCGTCACCGTTGGAGCAGTACCCGTTGCGCATGAAGAAGTTGCACTCGGGCATCTTGCGGAGGTTGTACTCGTGCAGGAACTCGCAGTGCTCGCCCTTCTTGCACAGGCCGCGCAGCCAGTGCTTGCAGACGAGGCTGTTGAGGCCGCCCTGTTGCGCCTTCCCGCCGCCGGCCGAGGGGTCGCTTGATGTCGGCGCAGGGACGTGACGTTCGGGGCAGCGTGTGCCGTTGGGACATGTGCCTGTCTGGAAGGAGCGGCATATCGGTCGGTCGGGAGGTAGGCCGACTTGGTATGTCTGCCGGAGGAAGGGGGAGAAGCGGAAGGTGTAGGTAGGTGCGGTGTGGTTGAGGATGGCCGAGGCGGCGGCCTGGGGCGATGTCGCGGTGGACATGGTGGGCGGGTCGGCGTGCTGCCGTGGCGCTTTGCTCGGTGAGGTTGTTTCGCAGTGCGCGAGTCGAGGTTTGGGTATATTTCTTCGAGTAATCCGGGATTCCTCGGTATTGTTGTGGTGGTAACGGTTGCGCGAGCGCGGTGGGCGGTTGTGGAAATGGGAGAAGTTGGGAGACGGAGCTCAGACGACTTGGAGCTCTCATCTTTTTAGAGAGGTGACGTTTGGCGGGCGCGGGCGCCCCGAGGTTTTGTCAGCGACACCAGTACGCCCCTACCCTACACCAACTTCTCCTTTGCACGATTGACGCACAATTGGGAAATTATATCGGGAGCTGGCATGTTCTGGGGTTCTAGACTGTTACAATGGTTTCCTTCGCGGAAATATCCGCTGATTTGATAGGCTTATTAGGGGGCGTATATTGTGCGTGTACCCAGGTTATCATTCTCATGAGACCATACCCGTACATGGGACCGCTTCGTGGTATGACCGGGGTCGCAGACAACGGAAGCGATTCAAAAATTAGTTGACTAGTATTCATCCCCCAGAACAGAGAGGACCATCAGATGTCTGACTCAAAGTCTGAGCTCAACTCCGGACATTTCTGCCCATAGCAGAAACGGAAATCCAGATAGCGATGAATCCCCTTGTCTTCCAGACTCTTCTTGACCTCAGCAATCAACCGCTGTCTTTCATCATCGAGTATCCCCAGCGCCTCGAAAGGCTTTGCAGCAAAAGCACTCAGGGATTCCAAGACGACGGCCTTCATCATTGCGCCAACGGCTAGGAGTCGCTCGTCTCGAGCCCATCCGCCGATTGGCAACCTCCTGGTGTGGATGTTGATGTTGGTGAAGTTGGCCTTTTCCAGGGATTCCTTGATGTCACGGGTCCCGAACTGGTGACATCCCAGTTTGCGCATGCCTTTCACGGCCAAGCTCATAAACCGCCGGAGAGGATCGTTGCCGTCCATCGAGCCGTCATCGCAGAGCACCTCGGGAATGAAGTCCTGGAACTCGACCCATCCTCCCGTCTTAAGGTTCCTGTGCTGCATTTAGCGAATCGCCGATCGGGCTGTGCAACAAAGAACGTACTTGTAGATACCGGCGAGCAGAGCATCAAGATCCCGAAGTACATCGGACAGTTCACGGAGGTGAACGAGGTCAAATCCAGTCCCGTGCAGCCATTCGTCTTCTTCGCAGTCATCGACAAACATTCGGCAATTGGTTGGCAGCCATCGGGGCTGAATCGGGGACAGATCGGTGCCCAGTACGATGGCACCAGGATAGTTATCCGCCACTGGACCTGTAAGCTCGAGGATAGATATTCGGGGAGCCTCTACGCCCGGTTCTTACCGTCGATTGCCCATGTACCTATTTCGTCAAGATCAGAGCTACTCGAATGGAAGGATAGGAATATTCTGCCTACTTACCGGCACCGGTGCCGATGTCAATGATCTTCTGGGGGTGATCGCCAATATCGGATAGGAAAAGGTGGCCCTCCTATTAAGCCGTCAGCGCTGGCACGCCGCAGGACAGAACAGAACCCTCCTCACGGTCAACTCCAGAAGCATGTGATGCTTGAGTTCCTCTAGCTGCTGCTCTGGCAGGTCGTTCGGTAGTGGATAGCGGCCACTCTTATAGCTGTGGTATCGACGGCCATGGTCATGCTCGTGGCGGTAGACACTAGGTGCCACGGATGTTGAGCTCACCGAGTCATAGTCAGCGAGGCGGCTCTCTTGGTCGAAGTACTCGTCGGTTTCGAGAACAGGGTCATATCCATCCGTCTGCTGGTCTGTGTGCGACGGAGTGTACAAGGTCTCTATATCAGGGACAGTGGACAGGATGGAAAAAGAGGCATCGTCAGTCATGGTGGCCATGGCAGCACAAATTTGAGATGTCTCCTGGAAATGAGGAGACCATGCTTCGTCCTCTCAGATTCCGCACGGCTTTATTATGAATCAGGCCGGCAGCTTGTCGAGTGGTCTCCTGCCCAGCGGGGTACGCGGGGGGAGGGTACATCCCGCGGATAATTGTGCAACTTGGGAGCTGGACCATCGTGTTGGGTAGCTTCGACTGCCAGCCAACATCTCGTATGAGGCTCTGGTCATGACCATGAAGAACGTGAAGGTGTTGGTCGATGTCAGTGTCCCTATATGCCTGCGGGCTGCCACGTCGGGAAATAATGATGCCAGCCCGTCCGGAGAGATAAGTGCGTCGACCAATGACTTGGGCTCGGCCGGGATGGCTGAGAAGAAGGGCCCCGATGTTACTGGATGAAGGACTGACCGGGAACTGTGCCACCCGTGGAACGCGCTGGGATGGTGAGCAGCACGGTAGCATTGGCAAGGTGATTCATCTATATGGCGGGGACCAGATGCAGACTGCAGGCGAACGTTGGTGATGAGCGCTCACCAGAGGCTACGACTCGACTTACCGGTCAAGGGACCCGCTCCCTATGCGCTTTCCAATATGGGGCGGATGGCAAACAAGAATAAGAGGGAGGGGCAAGCATGCATTGTGTGTTGGTTGTGGCCAAAGGACACGTCGGTTACCGGTGGACGTTCTTCACGAGATCCATCCCTGAGCCCTCTTGGCCCTCTGGCGGCCTGAAATTTCGAGTCGGAGTCATGCAGTCGACGGATCATGAGGATACCATCGCGAGGCTCGATTCGTCGTGCCGCGAAATGGGCCTAGTGTACCGGTTCTGCTAGTATGCACGCCTTGCCGAGAATAGTCGAGGCGCCAGCTGTCAAGACGAGCCGAGCCGAGCCGTCGGTGGCGGCGTACCGGACCCGCAGCTCGAGGAAGATTTCTCCGCTTGTGCATGTGTCGGCAGGATGTGGTATAGCCCTTACGATGGTATCGTCGCACCTGGTTGATGGTCAACTGTAAATGAGGCCAGCCTGGAAGCGGACGATGACAGAGCTTGAAGAGTTGGCATGCCGATTCAGCAGTTCGGCCGCGCACTGCTGGGACCGAGGGTGGCTGCCCCGAAAACCAACGCCAGGACGCGGAAGGGTCATTTCAGCCTGAAGGTCTTGTGCAAATAGCAGAGGGGGAACTGAAACTGGCCGCCATCATGTCGGGCTGGTTACCAGGTACGACAACCTGCTCCGTCGCTAGGATCGAGAAGGGAGTTGTTGCCAGGCATACAGGACTTAGGTACCTACCTTAATTAGTACCTACCTCTTTTTAAGGTTCACCAGTTTGGCAGTCGCACCTGCCTGCAGTAGTACGGTACGTATCACAGTGCGAGACCCCCGTCTTCCGCCCGGGAAGACGGGGGCCACATCCTGAGAATCTGGAAGATTGTTTCCTTCCTCGACACCTCCTTTCCAAAAGGTCAAGTCAACCTCTATAACTATCCGCCAGTTGGGCACTTCCCATCACACAGCAAATGACCAGCCTGCCCCGTAACATAATACATTATTTCTCGTCTCCAGCATGCTCCCGACTCTCCTGCTCTCAGGATTGTAGTCTCCCTCCAAAAACACTTACCTTACAGTACGCAGCCAACCCCTCCATTTCCAGGGCTGCATGCAGGCCAGCAGACCCCGACGAAGATCACCTGCAGTCGCCTTGCGGCTATCTCAAAGCAAATGGGAGGGACTCGAGGGAGTCCTGCCCGTCCTCGGTGGATCGGGCCCCTTCCCTCTCGGGAGGAACCGAACCTGCCAGTCACCGGTGGTGTGGCGCCAACGATGGCTTTACACTCACGTCCCGGACAGTTTCCCCATACACGTATAGCGTCCCATTCTATGTTACTACTTACTTAGGCGTCACTATTGTGCGCGAAGTCAGTCCAACGGTTCCCCGCTCCATTCTTCGCCGGGCTCCCTGCAGAGCTTCGTCTAATATAAAAGGAGCAGGAACTACGTCAGCCGAATTAGCATCGGTCGAGCCCGTGAGCAAGCGAGCGAGCAGACAGCGGCTGTCTGAGCAGAATGTTGTCACCGGGGCTTGAGATCTTACTCGCCGTGTTGGCTCTGCGTATTGCGTCCGACACAACCTGGATCGTATGCCAAGAGTTCTTGCTGTGGCCTCAACAAGTGAATGTCGCGTCGGCGCAGAGAACCTGCCGGCGGAACATAGCAGACGACCACTGTACGCCCGTACAGGCTATTTCAACAGCCCAGGTCTCGTGCTAATGGCCTCATTCTGTGTTCTTCCGCCACTGGACGACACAGAGCATTGGATGCTCGACGAGGGCCGTTACCTGCCAGCATGGCCATGAGGGAGCTCAAACACCCTCCGGTCTTCGATGCTAGGTTTTCGAAGAACCCCGTGGAATTCCTGGGCTGGGACTTGTTAGCTGGGCCGGAGAAATGAGCCAGGATTGCGAATCAGGGCCCAGGTGTCCCAAGAATTGGACTTCACTGATTACTATGCAGGGGCCACGCAATGGCTTCTCTCCTTCAGTGTCCAAGTTCAAAATTTCGCGGCGGCACTGGGCTAAGGGCATTCCTCAGGTCCAAGTTACCTGTGTGGCAGAAGGACCGACTGACTCGGTAGCCCTCTCAGTCTCGTGCAGGGACAGGACCCAACACACAGCTATCCATGCTCTTCGATTGTTTCCGGGGCCTTGTGGAGGGTCGGGTGTGCAAATGGAGACCCAATTTCGTTCTTGCTGACGGCGAAGCATGGTTATATCTGGTTAAAGAGGCGACCACGTTCTGCCTTTTGCGACGAGATCGTCAATTCTCGCAACTCTGGAGTGGGAAGTGCCGGTCTCAGGTCGGCCCTAGAGCGCACCGTCGTGGTTTGGTTCAAGCCTCCAAAATTCGCCGAAGCTTCCATCAAAGAGCCGCCACTGCGCATCCGCATCTGGCACAAGGACAAAAAAGGTCACGAGTTTGGCTCGAGGCCTGTGCACGCCCAGGCTCACCTCTCTTCCAGGCCGGATAATACGCCGCCGTCTTCTCGGAATTCTTCTGTTTTGTTTCATCCAGCGGATTGGCATGTTACCGCGCTGATCATCCTCAGGGACCAGCAGGACTTTTTGGGTGAGGACATATGTAGGTGAAATGACCGACATCCTGAATCTCGACCCGCATACTGCCGACCTTGTACATACATAGCACCCTGCATGGTTGCGCCTAACGGCGTCTCTCTCTGGCGCATGTCGTCAGCCAAGAATCCTCAGCCGCGAACCGGATGGATGCCATCCTAGTCCATGAAGGTCAGACCTGGCTGCACTGGAAATCGCACCGGGGACCGTCCGAATTTGTGTCGAGGTTGGACTCCCTATGGGTCCGTGTTACGAGAGGGATCCGCGAGAAGATTCCGGTGAGCCGCAGGCGGCAACGGCTCGTTCAGTGGCCATGGAGTTCGCAACGGACCCAAGAGTGGGAGAGATAATGGAAGGTGATAGCATGTCCGGAAAGATGCGGCTGGCATGTCCATACACATGACCATCCGATACGGGACGAGTATTTCCTGGTCACTCAGAGGTATCGAGAAGAGCCAGCCCCGGTTTGAACAGTTTCGACATCCGACATGGGCACTGTTCGACCCTCGAGACCAACCTTACGGATCTCCGAATCCAAAACGGTGCCAAGCGGGTACCTTTGCAGACGAGTCGGTCTAATACGCCGCGGAGCGCTGCCTCTCCCGGCGACACACGGGCCCCCTTGTGTATCCAGGTCTCTACTCACTCTCTCATTCATTAGGTCCTCCCCGCAATTACATGTATACAATGCATCTTGCGCAGTGGCTCCCTTTCGTGACGTCGAATTGCGATGGTTTGAAGGCCGCCTACGAGAAGCAGCAGACCCGTTTCTACCGAAGGCCCGTCCGGGCCACCATGGCTTCGGCGTCGGCCCTGGCCCTTGATGCCTGACATGTGCGTTTCTGTGCAGTTGTTCTTCTGATACCTGCTCTCGACTGGCCTCGAAGCGATCATCCGGCCCTAATTGCTACAAGACGACCTTCTTCCCTCCTTTCTGGCAAGCCTGGCGCTCCAGTTCCTCACTCTTACCACGACTCCAACCCAGATACTGTCGCTTAGGGACCTGCTGCTACGGTCCCGCCATGGACTGCGTCTCGGAAAGGTCGCGCATTTCCAGTAGCATGGCCAGCATCATGTACACCAATGCCGCCTACTTTCCCAACCACCGCGTCTACGAAGGCCATACACCCGGAATGCTCAATTACGGCTGCATCAATCGCGTCTACTATGCGCATGCAAGCGTAGCCCAAGATGGGGGTGTGTTTGTGAGTAGTGCGGTTCCCGAATACACGACTAAAATATGACAGCTCTTATGTTGGCCTGTTGGCTGCCGTTTGTACATCGTTGCTGACTTCTCGGATCCTCATAGCTGAGCGATGAGTGGGCAGATGCCCGAGCCCCAGTGGATGGAGTCCAAGGAGGGCTAGGTTCACTGATGCACCTCAAACAGAAACATCGCCATCTCCAAGTTATCCTGTCCATAGGCGGAGGGACGGCGGCTGAGACATTCCCCATCGTTGCGGGTAACGCCTTGTACAGAGACAACTTTGCTCGCTCTTCTCTGGGCCTGGTAGAAGCCTCCGGCCTAGATGGGATTGACAGTGAGACCCTCTAGAGTTCTCTCCTGATATGAAACCAAGATTTCGAGTAAAGGGTGCCGGATGGTACTGATCCTGCGGCCACCGTGGTTTAGTTGCATGGGAACACCCGAATGACGCCAAGCAAGGCCAGGATCTCGTCGCTCTCCTGGCCGCGATCCGTATCCGCCTTCCAGAAGATCGCTTCATCCTCACGGCGGCTCTGCCCGCTAACCAGACGATCCTTCAGTTCATCGACTTCAGAGCAGCGGCCGCGTATCTCGATTATGTCAACCTCATGGCGTACGATTTCTTTGGATCTTGGACATCGACGAGCGGTCACCACGCCCAGCTCTACGCTATGAACAAGGACGAGCCCTCTGGCTCGTCCGCCGTGACCTATCTCATGTCTCACGGCTTCCCAGCCAAGAAGATCCTCCTCGGTATCCCCACACACGGCCGGAGTTTCCTCCGTGCCGCTGGCCCTGGGCAGCATTTCAGAGGATGTGGTGGCGACGGGGGCGTTTTCGAATATGGCCAGCTGCCTAGGCGAGGGACTAGGGAGAGCGTTGACAAGCGCCACGTTGCCGCCCTGTGTACTGGCGGCGACGGTGGGTTTGTCACGTACGACAACGTGGAGACGGTGCAGGCCAAGGCCGGGTATTGCAAGCAAAAGGGGTTAGCAGTAAGTCATCATGACAGACTCGAAGGTCCTAGATTCCGCGGATATGCACAGGCTGTGACCTGGTTCATTACTGACCTTGTCAAGGGACTCTTCTATTCGGACGCCCCCGCCGATTCCAAGGATAAGTCCAGGAGCCTTATTGCGGCGGGGTTCTGCACACTACACACGTCTTGATGATGACATTGGCCTTCGACTCTATACGTTTCTGTATCCGGCTCGCTGGAGGCCGATGCGATGACGCAGAGGGTGAGGAGATGCGCCTCAAAGCGCCGTTCACCTTTCGGAGTCTCACACAGGAGCGGTCCTGCATAGCATGACCACAGCATCGCGTCGTTGTAATTGGTATCCCCTGGATAGGGTTGAATAGAACAGACAGGCGTTTTCGCATGGCAGTCACAGCTGGTATAGGGCCAGGGAACCAGCAGGACGTTGCGGCTCCTCTGCAGGAAGGCGAGACCTGTTTCCTAATACGGGGGTAATATTGTTCCTGTGGCTTAAGTGGCGCGCCCCATCAAGACCGTACATCTGAACGGTCGGACAGCGTGAGGTTGTTGATGAGGAAGAGCACGAACGTGTAATACTACGAGTAGTACTGTAGGTACCGGTACCTGTATGTACCTGCAGGGGCAGTCTTGGTCTGGCGTCTCTCACGTGTCGACTGGCTTAGACCCCTGCCTGCCCTGCAGCCACGCGCCGTCCTGTAGGTATATGTACGAGTACGAATACTTGAATCACACCTACCTGGTACCAACATCCTCTCCGCCGCTCGGAGCTGGCTGACGGACGGTTCCGAATCACCCCATTTCCATCTATCATCAGCGACTCACCCATGGCACCGAGGCATCAGCATCTTCGGCCTTGAAAATGCCCCGCGTGCGGCATCTGCTCTTCCCACGAACCGCAAGCTGCACACCGCCGTCCAGGAGCATCAACCACCCACCACACCGGTGAACCCGTAGCTTGTGCCGACGCGCGCCATCATGTCGGACGCCAGCAGAGAAGCTCCCTCGCCGCCGGCCGCCGAGCCAGCACCGACGACCAGCCCAGGCGGCGACGACGAGCAACCTCCCGCGGCAGAGGACCAGCCGAATAACCCCGCCGCTCATCCCCCGTTCGAGCCGCTCTTCACACTTCTCACCAACACTTCCACAAACACAACCATCCACCCGCGCGTACACTACCTCTTCTCCGACGACGACCCCTCCATGCTCACCTCCGCCGTCGCCGCCGCCACCAGCACCACGACCTCCACCGACAACCCGCGCGACCGCGCCCTCATAGTCGACCTCGCGCCCAGCGCCGACGCATCCGGCTGGTCCGTCTCATGGGCATCCAGTCTGACCCCCGACTTCGCCATAACAAGCGCGCAGCTCCAGACACAGCAGGAGCAGCAGCAGCAGCAGCCTGACGATCCCACCCAGCAACAGGACCAACAACAGCAGCAGCAACAGCAACAGCAGCAGGGAATGCTACGTCTGGAGGGCGTGGAGCGCGAACCCGCGGACCCGAGGAGGACACCCGCAGATTCGACGAGTAGTGGCCCGGAGGATGTGGAGGCGCTGATGGAGGATTTTAGGAGGAGGATGGGTGTGCTGGGGAGGGTTGTCGGGGAGGGTGAGAGGAGGGGCTTGGCGCTGAGGCGTCAGCAGGAGGAGCAGGAGGTAAGAGAAGGGGAGGCTTCGTCGCCGGCGGCCGAGATGACGACCGAGACGAGGACGGACGGTGGTTGAAACATGTCAGTCAGTCCCCAGAGGGGGGTTTTGGACGTAACCTTTCGGACAGAGCTTTTCAGTGCTCTGTATCTCATACGCAAAGGCCCTGAGCTGCGGGAAATCCATGGTGGTAAGTGTGCCTGAAATGGCCCTCGAGCTCCACCACGACGGGTTCTTCGAGGCGAAACTGACTTGTTGTCCCTGGGTCTCCGCAAAGATCTCAAAAAATGAAGCGCTCCTTCAGCGCGGATGATAGACATGATCATGGACATTTTCAAAAACGGGTGTAACCAGTCACCCACCCGACGGGAAACAGTTTAGCGTACGGAGACACGGAGATGGGGCTCTTTCATGTCAGGTCCAGTGCTTAGTTACACATGGAGTACTAGTACTTGCGCTCCAGACATGGTCATATCACCATCATTCTCAACGAAGCACATTTGTCGTTTTTCAATGGAAAAGAATAAGAATTAGCGCAGCATAAAGAAAGAATGTCGATTACAAGGGTAGTATCCGGCGCCCAAAATGCAAGTAGCAGCAAGCAAAAACAACAAAGAGGAAACTCCCAGCAGAATTCAGAGCCAAAAAAGAAACCCTCCCCCCTTCCCAACGACAAGACATACATGCATGTGAAGTACTAAGGTAGGGCTAACTGAGCAACAAGGAGCCGACAGAGGAGGAGCAATCCGCCCACCAAGTAGGCAGGCAAGAGGTGGGAGGGAGGGAGACAGCTTTTCTATACACGATCCATGACCCAAGGAAAATCTTCTCACGCTGTGTGTGGTGTAGGTATAGTGTTTTGCGTAGGACGAGCTAATAAAAGAAGAGGTGGTCTTCGCCCAAATATTCAACAGTCGAGGAAACGATCGCGCGGGTATCGGGGTGTGTGTTCAAGCGTGCATTTGCGGAAGGTGGACACGGCCGCGAACCAACTCGCTCAGGTGTGCCATGGTGTCTTGGGCGTTGCGGCCAACGACTCGCGAGTGGATGGGGAGGCCGCTGATGAACGGGAGCGTCTCGACGGCGCGCTTATTGTTGCTGCTGTTTCCGCCACCGCCACCACTGTTGCCGTCGCCCTTGATCACAAGGAAGTAGATGACGACAATAATGACCACGATGACCACAATGGCCACTAGAGACAAGGTGTTAGCACAAGGACAGAGGCATGAGGGCCGACGCTGATGCAAAACTCACCACTGATGCCCAGGCAGATCCACTTCTTCTTGCGGGTGGCACGAGCCGTGGTGACGGCGATACCCATCTCCTTGTTGCCGTTGTCGAGGTTGTCGACCACCTCCTCGCCCTTCTGCTCAATATTGGCGACGGCGGCCTCCTGCTGGACGACGAGGGTGTCCATGTCCTGGAAGAGCTGTGCCAGCTCGACGATCTGCTGCTCAATCTTCACAATGGCATCGTGGCGGTCCTTGACGGCGCTGAGAGCGGCGCGGCCACGGCCCTGGCGGTCGCTCTGCATGAGGGCCTGCTGGAAGACCTGGCCGTTGCTGCTGGTGTCCTCGACCGCCGCGCGAACCTCGGCCTCGGAGGCTTCTGGGCGCACGATGCGGTACTGGCGGGCCATCTGCTCCTGGGTGCGCTTCTGGAACTGCGACTCGACGCTCTGGTAGGATCGGATGGCGTCCTTGAGGCGGCGGTCGATGCGGCCGACCTGGGGCTTGTTCTTGGGGCTGTTGGACTCCGGATTCGACTTGACCTGGCGGACGCGCTCGGTCAGGGAGCGGTACGAGGCCATGGTCTCGCTGGAGAGGGCATCGAGCTGACGGTTGGCGGCACTGGACGAGGAGGCGTCGGCATCGTCGAGCGTGCGCTGCTGGAGCATGCGCAATTGCTCGAGGTTACGCTCGATGATGTCGATGCCGCGGTCGATGTCGCGGCACTCGTTCAGGATGGCGTTGGGATCGGTTCGGCCGACAGAAGCGCCGCTCTGGGCGAGGGGCTCCATCTCAACACTGCCACCTGCGATCGCTGTCAGCGCCGGTGTCACCCCCGAGACGACCACGAATGTCGCGTGCTACACATACCGCCGTAGCCACCACCGTACTGGCCGCCACCGCCGTACGCCGGCTGGCCATAGCCCTGAGGTTGGTTGGGAGTGCCATAATTATCACCATAGGGAGGAGCGGGATCCCGCTGGTCGTAAGGGTTCGGCCTTGCGCCGTATCCACTGCAAAATAATCGTCAGTCCCAGTCGCTCGAGATGAGATGAGGCGGTCGGTCGTCTGCTTCGCGCGGCGAGCGACGCATGTCGTCGAGGCACTCACCCGTAGTTCTGTGCCATGGTCAGTTACAAAGTCTCTAATTGAACGTCTATGCAGCGAGAAAAAAAAGGAGAGGCGAGGATACGATCACGCTCGGAGAGGCAGACAGCACGTGCTATTCGCGTGTGCCACCGGGCTCTCTAGAGTGAAACGTCGATGGTAAGAAGACAGAGGTGAGACACTAACACTCATTGTCGGAGGTCCGTAGGGAGACGCTTGGGGGGCCGGGCGCCTTGGCAATTGTTGATGTCGATCAGGGACTCTGGGTGTCGAATCAATAGGGAATGGAAAGCGGCCGAACGGTATCTATGCCGACGAAGGGATGGCGTCGTCGTCGTCGTGGCCACGGGGAAGTAGAAAAGCGTAGGGAGTACTCGTAAAGGTAGCGAGAGGCGAGAAGCAGATTGTCGAGAGGAAGGAATGGGGGCCCAGGTCGCGACTGCCTGAGGAAAGGGTACAGGTACCTTAGGACAGGGAAGGAGCGACGGGGGTCGGTTGAAGAGTGAGCGCCAGGTGGGTGGACAGGGGACCTCAATCAAAAGGGGCCAGCAATGGGAGCCACGTCCAGCCAGGGCAGGTGGTGGAGGCCTTCCGCCTCTGAGCTGCAGTGGGTGAGGAACGTGAGGTGGGCTCTGCCACAGTGGTGGCGTCAGCAGTGCAGTGCACCTTGTACTCGTAGTTGTGCGATTGTTGTCCGTACCGACGTACCGAATCCTGCACATCCAATTTTAGCGATGGGTGGATGTGTTCTCGGTTGCTCCCCTGCCTGCGACATGGCCAGATGATGCACGAACCGAGGATTCTCGACCCGAATAAAAAGATAAAAGAGAGACAATGGGTTCAATTTGTCCTTCCCCTGTACAGGTAAATCCGCTCAAAGTTTATTTACAGGTACCAAATTGACAAGTCCCCGACAACCAAATCACCCCAGGGGAATGAAGTCCATCCAAGATTTGACGCCGATCTATTTTTCTTAGCAGCGGGACAAATCTGTTGGCGCCACAGAAAGGCTCCCCCGAAACTCGAATGTACCGCTGTGGAACCCGTACTTGATTGGGCAGGCTTCAGCATAAGCATCTGCACAAACGGCGCCAAATTCAAGGTTGTTTTTCAGTCCCCATACTAGTACCTACTAAGGTAGCGCATGCGCGCACTGCGTGCTCGTGTGGGCACAGTGAATTGGTGCAAGAGGGGGAGTTGGGAACTGGGCCCAAGCGGGTTGTGGCGATCCCCCGAGTCCTTTCATCAATCGCCCTTGGTCAACTTAGGTGGGTTTCCTCTCTGCACAAACTTCACGAGACCTACGGGTATCGTTCGTATTCTGAGCCACTCGCACCCCGCGCTGCCTAGCGCCTGGATAATCAGCCGCGACTATCAGCGGGAGACCCCCCTCCGCCGTCAGCATGCAGTCAGGCAGTTTAGCGCCTCTCAAAACCAGGCGCGGAACCGACAGGACAGTTGACTCAGTCGACTCCCATGTCTATCGGCTGACGAGCTGAGAAAGACTTCTGGAGGCCCTCTGTCCGGTATCCACGTTTGCAGGCAGCCTGCGATAGTTTCGCGGAAGCTCGCTGCGGGGCTCTCTGTCACCGCTCCGAACTACTCGTACCTTACGCGCACATGTCCGCCTCGAGCATTCGGCACAATATACTAGTAATAAATAAGCTGACATACTAGTTCACATGCACCGCGTGAGCCCTAGGAAGGGCTCGAAAGTTTAACGGGAACCCCGAGGTTAAAGAGGTTCCAGCAATTATTATGTATTTCGTACTAAACAAACAGGTACCGTGGCATAGCTTAACCCCCCATCTCCAGGACCGCAGGCGCTAACTCACAAAACCGCATATGCAGACACGTAGCTGACACTCATGTCCAAGGGCGTCTTGACTAAATTACTCCGCTGGTACTGTATCACCTTAAACTTCCCCTCCTCGCCCGTGGCGCCGGTCTCCTGCCGGATGTGCTCGAGCGCTGCCATGGTCACCCCGATCGGATGCCGCCCGCATACCGTGTTCCCCGTGACCGCAAGGTTACCGACAAACTCGTCGTGGCTCCCGCTCTGGACGGCGTCCAGGGCCGCCTCGTCGATCAGCCGGATCGTCTCGTGGATGGGTGGCCCGGCGGGGGTGGGATGGTTGCCCCTCAGGTGCTTCAAGTGACGCCAGTCGCCCTCCGGGGCGTACACCATGTATGAAAAGTTGGATCCCCAGTGGCAGAAGTCGGAGCTGATGACGAATACATTCTCCGGGTCCTTGAGATACGGCACGAGGACGCGGCCCACCTCCTTCTCCTGCGCGCGGCCGTTGTCCCCGATGAGGACGGGGACGATGGGCGGGAACCTGTCCGGGGCGCCAAAAGTCTGCTTCATGCGCTTGTAGATGTAGGGCGTATGCATCTCGAGCGAGTGCTCGGAGACGTCCTTTCTCGGGGGAATGTCATCGAAACGACCAGCTTCTTTCACCCGCTGAATGGTGTCACGATCGACAGTGAGGTCGCCGAACGGGGTCTTATACTTGTCGAACGTCGTAACTGCACAACCGACAAGGTAGTAAGTGTGAGACGGGCCGAGGAGGAAGACACGCTTGGCCTTGCTCAGGTCGAGACAGCGGTAGGCCCAGGCCGCGCATGGCCCCGAGTAGGCGAAGCCGGCATGGCTGGAATGGGATCAGTAGATATTCAAATTTGGAGGCAAGAGATCTGTGGCACTCACGGGGCGATGATTACCCTAGCTCCAGGAATAGGCAGTGAGGAGCCGTTGATGGTCTCGGGGACGTCGGCCAGGTAGCCGTCGAGCTCCTCCTCGAGGTCCGCGGGGTCCCCCACGTACCACGCTCCGGCCTTGGCTGGGGGACGGGTGCCCATTGTACGCTTAAGGCAGCTGCGGAGAGCACGGAAGAGTAATCGAGGAGGAGCCGTTGTGTCTCGGGGTAGATGGGTCCCTGCGATGGAGTATAGAATAACAGTATATGTGATAGATATGGGCTTGGCTTGGGCTTGGAAGAGATGGGAAGATGGACCTTGGAGCTGGGAGACAGACTCTTATCGATTGACTGCCCCGCATCCGCATTGGCACCGTGGCACGGGAAGGTGCAGGAAAGTGGGGTAACCAGCTCCAGAGGGTGATCAGAGGCTCAGAACAACAGGAATTACGGGCAAGAAGGACCTCTCTCCCTCAGGTATATTCAGGTACTAACCTAGAACTTGATGGGCTAGTACCTAATTACCGCGTAGTACCTAACCTGATTACTCAGTACCTATCGACAGGTAGTAGGTACGGTATCGCCATCAACGACCAGTATGTGTGTTTCCGTGTTTCGTTGTATTTTAGCCTGGCTTGACCCCTCCCAGTGGAACGACTTCCATTGTTTGCCTGCTCCTTTGATTCCACCTTCGTCGTTATTAATGTGCTTGCGAACCCTTGAAATAAGTATGCGTCCTCTTACCAGCCTACCAGCAGCCACATCGAAGTTGTGGGAATGTCCCGTCATGTTCGCAATTCGCATACTACAAAGCCCTGTCGCACCCCAAACATGTCTGTTTTTGGTCCGCAGACGCGTCTCAAATACCGGAGCGCAATTTCACATTCCTAGCCCAAACAGTCAAGCGCCCTTTCTCCCTTGCGCAATCCGCCTTCAAAGGGACCGACTCCGAGTGGGTACCTACCTTAGCTACTCCTGTCTAATACGTAAGGTACTAGTACTACTATTTGTACAGTAGACCACTCGTTAAGTACCACTACTATATAATGGCTCCAGGTGTTCTTCTGCCTCTTTTCCACTGGTTGTATCCTGTGCTCGGATTCCGAGGCGAGGTGCCCTTGTATCGCCTGCCACCACCACCGCCGTCGGCCGAGGCCCCACTAATGACACCACTGACAGCGGCCACCACCCACCGTCCGTGCGCCGGACTTTTTTCTTCGCCATTCTAAGGCAATAGTGGTTAGGTCAATACTGACGCCACTTTCCCATCATCACGAAACCCGCACATCGCCAACCCTTTCCCGACAGCAGCAAACACCACGAGCATCGCCGTCGCTCTAGCCTCATCGAACCCGATACCTGCGTCTCTATCCATGATAGCAGTCGCGCGCTCGTCGCCGCTGCGTCCTTACAACCCGTCATGCTCGGCAGCCGCTTCAAGTTGGCGTGGTCCAAGTCCACCCGCATCAAGGTCATGATCGCCCTTGACACGGTTTTCTTCCTCCTCGAGCTCATCGTCGGCTTCCTCGCGCACTCCCTGGCCCTGACGGCCGACGCCTTCCATATGGTATGCCCTCTATTCCCCAGCGCGTCGGGGAGCTCTCTTCCAGTCTGACATCAGTACCTAGCTCAACGACATCATCTCCTTGGTTATTGGCCTTTGGGCTGTCGTAGCAGCGCAGAAGGCGACTACCGACGAGTTCACGTTTGGCGTAGGCTACCGCCCTCCCCATCGAACAACCTTTTTTTAAGGTCCTAACAATGTGACAGTGGGTGCGCGCCGAGATTCTGGGCGCCTTCTTCAACGCCGTCTTCCTCATCGCCCTCTGCGTCTCCATCATCCTCGAAGCCATCACGCGATTCGTCGATCCTCCCGAGATCAACAACCCGAAGCTCATTCTCATTGTTGGCTCCGCTGGCTTGTGCTCTAATCTTGTTGGCTTTGTCATTCTTGGTGGGCACGGTCATTCCCATGGGCCTGGGGGCCACGACGACGATCACGACGAGGACGACCACCAGCATGCGCACCGTCACGTCCACGATGAAGAGGAGGGCTTGATCCCAAGCCAAGACCACTCCGAGGCTGTAAGCGGAACAAATGGCAAGGGAGCTACCAACTCAGGTGAACCCCAGGGCGCCGAGGCGCCCCGTCGTATTCGATTTGGAGAGGACACGTCCAGTAGGGAATACTCGAACATTAGGGGCAGGCGGACGTCCAATCCATCCAGGGGCAGGGACAGGCGACGACCCAGCAAGAGTGGACACGCTCGTTTCACCAGCATCGAGGACATGAGCATCCATCCGGCCAGCTTCCGACAAGACATCATTGCTGCCAGCATGGCCGCTTCGTCGTCAGCTGCCGAAGGTGACATGAGCAGCGATACCGAGGACGATGATCGGTGTCCGAGGGAGGAGCAAGACGTGAATGAGGAGTCGCCTCTGCTCAAGGATGGCGGGGCCACTCACGGGACTCTTTCGGCGGGCACTCACCGCGAGACTTCACGCTCGAGGACACGCCCACGTCGAGATTCCAGCGTCCATGTCGGTCACAATCACACCTTGCCCAAGAAGCATGGCAAAGGTGGTGGCCATGGCCACAGCCACGGCGACATGGGCATGAATGCCATGATCCTCCATGTCATAGGCGATGCGCTGGGCAACATCGGCGTCATCATAACCGCACTCATCATCTGGCTGACCGATCTTCCCGGCAAGTACTATGCCGACCCTGCCGTCTCGCTCTTCATCACCGCCATCATCCTCAACACCTGCATCCCGCTCACGCGCGCCACTTCCAAGGTGCTCCTCCAGGCGACGCCGGAACACATCAGCGTACCGGAGATTCGGGAGGACATCGAGGCGCTCCCCGGTGTCGTCAGTTGCCACCACATCCACGTCTGGCAGCTGTCCGACACCAAGGTCGTAGCGAGCATGCACCTCCAGGTTTCCTTCCCCATCGACTCGCACAGCGGCGAGAAGTACATGGAGCTGGCCAAGCGCGCCCGCAAGTGTCTCCATGCATTCGGCATCCACAGCGCCACCATCCAGCCCGAGTTCCGCCTCGCACAGGACCAGCAGCAGGCCGACGACGTCGCGCAGAGAGCCGTCGGCGCCAACGGCTCCTTGGAGGGGTCCAACCCCGACGTCTGCCTTCTCGAATGTGTCGACAACTGCGCAGGGCCGGGGTGTTGCAGAGGCGCAGCGGGGTTGTCGTCGGCTGCCTCGTCCACGCGGCGCGGTAGCGACTCGTCGCATAGTAACAGCAGTCCTCACCAACGCTCCTGAGCAAACCTCGGAAAAGTCCCGGTCAGATCTTCCATCAACCAAACCATTGGGACTGTAGAGCAGTCTCATTGACTATGCTTTCCTCTCTTTCCGTTGTATCACCATTAACATATATACCCTCGCAGCTCTGAGAGGTGGTTCATAAGAGTCCCGGGACAGGGCACACGCGCACACGCACACGCACACACGCATCGACAGGCATTTCCTCACTACTATGTCGAAAATCTTCCTTTGTTTGAGTCTAGCGTTATTTTGCGGCTGGGTTGGTCGGGTCAGTGTGAGATGCATACATGGCTCAGGTTTGGGCGGCTGCAGTGTCTATTGGCATGGGCTCCCAGCATGGTTTTTTCTGCGGAGCTTTGGGTTATGGTGCATGATAGAGGCCTAGACGGGCGAATTCACGGGATAATATTCGTCTCTATATCATTGTTAGTTCACCCCTTTACCAGTGATGCCAGTGACATCTACGACGACTCGTCAGCAGCAGCACCTTCTCCGCAGTCCTAACCCCGTTTTATTGGAAGTGTTACCCTAGACTTCGTCACTAGTCAGGTGATCGTAATGCGGACACAATTATATATGCCAACCAGGACCGATGCGAGCAAGTCGCCTACCCTGTATGATGCTGGCCGAGAGTTCGTCGAGGGTTATCGAAATCGGGGGTTGCCGAGTGAACGAGCCGGCATCATATCGCGGGCAGACCTCGCCCAAACCGGGCCTTCCCATGAAGAGTCTCAGACAAAAAAGAATTGCCGAAAGTTACAGTTGCAGGAGAGCATCGCTAGAGACGCCAGTGTCAGTTGCCCGCCCCTGCTGGTGCCGGGAGATCTGTGCTCAGTAGGTAATCGTGCGTGCCGCCTACATGTACGTCCGTAGGGGATCGAGGAGCCAAGGCCCGGCACGGAGATTGCGGGCTCCATCCATGAATCTCGTCACCGAGTGTTGGAAGTCCCCGCTCCAGCGTATCGAGAAATCGAGATGGGCAAGGAGCGAAAGCCGGATTTGCGAACGACAGCGGGGATACCAATCTAAGCAGGCGCTGTTGCGCTGTTGCAGGCGCTTCCGTAACCTGTCGGCGGCACGGTTCAGGGTGTCACCTTGAGCAGGAGTACTAATGCTTGAGGATGTTCAGGGGCAGCCAATAGCCTTGGCCTACCTGCCTGCCTGCAGATACGAGGGGGCAAGCTGGGGAAAACACAAGGCGACGGATCCGGGATGAGCAGGCCAGAAAATCTTCATCAATGCCGGCTCGCAAAGTTCGCAATCGAGTCGGGGAACCGGAGCGGATGCAAGGGGGTAGAGAGCCCAGAGAGGGAATTGGGGCGGCAGGCAGGCAGGCATGGTTTGGATGGAGAATCTGGATTGAGCAATGATAGAGCCTCATCGCGGTCTGGGGGGCCCCCCCTGCGGCTCGCGTGAGAGACGCGTAGAATATGGAGTATTATACGTCGTTAGGATGATGTTGAGGACTGTGGTAGGCCGGGGTAATTCAGGGCTGTGGGGAAAAAAAAGTGGGCGTAACTCGTAGATCTCGTTGACGAGCTCTGGGTAGATCGCGGCTGTGGGATAAATGTGACGGCGTGCGCCGTGCAGTGGGGGAGCTCAGAAACTCTATTACCTCTAGTACCTTGGACCAGTAGATGCCGGAGCTGGTTGTCTTGTCTCAGTTGAGGATTCAAAGTTGGAGATAGTGTGTTGATTGTTGATTGCTGTTGCTTTTGTTGTTGTTATTGTTATTGATGCCGGCACGACACTTGCTCCTTCCGTAACAATGCTGACGGCGGCGGCGCGCCTGCCTCACGAATCTGACGCATCTGACGCATCGTACGTAGGTACCTACGCGACACGTCGAGGCAGTCGCAGATGCGGATGCAGTTGCGGGTGCAGATGCATGCAGAAGACACACAATGCATCCCACATCTCACAGAGTCACTACTTGAAATCTTCAAACCTTGTTTTTTTCGGGGAATGGCTCGGCAGCAATCAGGAACCCGATCTCAGCTGGAATCTAACCCAATCTGGGTCGCAGCAGCGTCGGATCCCTGCCGCCTCCCCAGCTCCTCCCCTCGCGAGATCACTCCCAAGCTTCACTCCCGACTCGCCCAGCCTCCTCAGCACGCCGATGACGGGCAGGCCAACGACATCATTATTGCCCATGTGCCCCATATTAATATCTGCTGCCCTGGGTTCTGCAATCTGCATATTGGGCGACTTTGACTCCGCGGGTGGCCTGCTGCTCGATAATGAATCGACCCATCACCGGTCGGCAGCGATCGACGAGCTGCAAGCGATCTCCTGCACCGTCTGGCGCCGGCGGGCGTTCCATAGCTCTCCATTGGAGCATGTCCCCCAGTAGGTAGTCCCCCAGTACGCTTTCGAGGCCTCGCCGAGGCTTGCTCTGCGACTTTCGACTTTGGCTGCCTAAGGTAAATTACTGTAGCTGCGCCATGCCCTGAAAAGCTAAGACATCATCACTCTGACAGTGGGCCCGCGGACCGCGTGGCTTGGTTGCAGACAACCCACATATCACCGCGTCCAACGGTTGGCGACGAACCCGTTCGCCGGCATACCATTCGATCATAATGACACCAGTTCATGTACAGGCCCGGCGCGAGCAGTCAGATTGCCTGCACTGTGCCTCTGAGAGGCCTTGGTTCGTCCAGAATCCCCGGACCACGGCGAACCCGTGGTTCGAGCTAGGAATCACGGATATGCGTCGAAGGGACGTCCAGCAGTCATTGGCTCCGCCTTTTGTCAGGATGGTCAGCATTGCAACCAGCCCCTCCCTCACCTCTGACCGGGCACAACGGAAGATGCCAATTCACACTGCCATTTGCTCGGGACGGGCACCACGAATTTGCCACACCACTCACCCAAAAACTGCCTGATCAGGGTCCATCCGTTCCGAGAGGGTTGTGCCAATTCTCGCCTGTGATAGGGTCCTCGCTCCCGGCGCTTTCAAGGTGCGGCGCCTCAGTAGGCGGGGAAATCGTTAAGAGCCCTGGACTATTTTTGATGCTACCGCGCGCCGCTGCAACCACGCGTCGTCATTGCAACTGCACGTCGCCATTGGAGGGTTGGAGAACTTGTCGTGGTATTCTCGCGTCTTCGAGGAGCGAGGCTGAGACGCTTAGCCGCTTTGATGATCGCGTGACTGGTTATCGACTTGTCGTAGAGTCTCCATGGGATGGGCCTTGCTCACGGGCCTCGGTGTTGAAACTGAGGGTAGTCTCCGACGCCCAAGCATCCAATGGCCATGACCCTGGGATGACACCAGCGACACGAGAACAAACGTGGCGCCTGTCAGAGCACCTGCTGCGTTCCTCGCCGATGCCCTCGTCAGATGTTCAGACGTAGCCTTGTTCTTCAGAGGCGCTCGCTCGCTGGTGGCAGCAGACGCCCGTCCCGACTCGGGCACCTTCATCGAGGACGTGATGTAACTCTGGGCAGGTTAAGCATGCGTGAAACATGGGAATATAGGTATGGACCGTGTCGTCCAGGGGGGCGACGCTTTCCGGCTTGAAAGACATCTCGCTTCTCCATATGGAAGCTCTGGCCTCTCGGTTTGATCGGACAGTGCATGTTCTCAGATGGCCATCCGACCGGCCAGCACGGGCTTTTGCCAGGTCTGAAATGCGAGTCGTTTCTGGTTTGACCATCTGTCCCAACTGGGCCGGGGCGTCGCGACTCTCGGCTCGGCACTGCTCCCCTCGTGTGGATTGCGGATGCATACAAGGAACCTGCCTAGCATAGCAACTTCCGGTTTCCCCTCATTGTTCGGCCTCACGGCAAATGCCTGAGGCGGCTGCCAAGGGATATGAGGGCCCGTCCATTGTCCGAGATGACCGAGAAAAACTACGTAATCCACGAGGGATTGCCGTAGTTACAGAGCAAGCATCAGAGGGAGAAAAAAAAAAATCTGCTGCATCGTGGGTCGGTGCTTGTCTCGTGACAAGAAATGGGTCCTTTCACACTAATAGGCACCGTGGCCGGGGGAGGGTTTTTTTATTCTCTCTCTCTCTTTCATGGCCCATTCGGCGGCGAGGGTCCCACGATGATGGGTCTTGCTGGGGGAGGGGGGGTGCTTGCTGGGAGCTCGGCAGGTTTTGTGCAGTGGAGGGGCGGAGGGGGGGCTGGTGCGCAGCATTACGGGTACTGACTACTGAGGTCTGGGCAGGTCTGTAAGGGTAATTGGGCCGAGCCGAGAGCGCCTCGGGAATAGAACAAGCAAACAAACCCACTGATTTGGGAGCTGCGGTGGGAAAATCTCAGGGCGTTCGTAAGTCGCGACATTTAGAAGATGGAATTGAATTTATCAATCGACATCTCCAAAAACGTGGTGGGTGTGTTCCGATGGTGTGTTCCCCCAGAACCGGTGTCGTCACCGACCGGGAGATCCCCACAATAATCAATTCCCTGCGCTACCATTGAATGCTTCTAGAACGGGTGTGGCGCCGAGAAGGCTGGAGCTTTTATGCACCTGCACAAGGCGGCTTCTTAACAACGGCGGGTACTGATCCACATGATATTTTGTGACTTGAGGCTCTTGGCTGCATCGCGTCTTCCGTCAAATGTTTCCACTTTCGCTTGACGCACTGCATGTACCACTCAGGTTTTACCATTCAAAGTTTGAAAGCTAGTAATTAGTTGCTAGCTAGAGCCTAGAGCTGCCAGGGGTTTGAAATGTCTTCCATCGCCGCACTACGATATGCCCGGTACAGGTGGACGCTTATGAATAACGCGCATTGGGCGTGAGGAACGCCCTGGCGTGACGCGTTTTATTACACAGTCCGGTGTCAGAACCTCTCAGAGGTGCAGTAGTACTACTAGTATGCAGGGCTGGGAAGAGCCTTGGAAAAGTGCCTGCAGGACCGAAATTATCGTGGAGACCGGAACGACGCAAGGCAATTGTCACGAAGAGGTTGGTTTCAGAAAGGGAAAAAAAAAATCAATCAAAAAATCCCTGCTTTAGCTGTCTGACCCCCACGATGGGACCAGTGCGGACTTTTGAATCAAAGTACAGTAATCGTCAAAAAGAAGAATTAACGACAAAATATTAAAACAGCTGCGGACGCGGGCATAGCAAGGGGCCCGGATAACATCAGGAGGCAGTCGCATGGCACTTGTCACTTGATTCACGGCCGGAAGGTCTTTAATCATGGATCGATTTCCATGGAGCGCCGTTAAACTCACGGCGGTAGGACCCTGCATCCATTCCACCGGGTCCGCGTTGCTTTTTTCCCCTCTTATTAAGGAGAACAGGAAAGAAGAAAATTCATCTTCTTGGGGGTTCCCGGAGCTCCGACTTATCCGTGGGTGGTCCTGACAGTAGCAAAAGACGCGGCTACGCTACAGTGGACGGTCACGCCAGCATGGAGTGGATCGCGAGGTCTTTCTGGTTCTCCCCCACCTTGGGCGGGGCAAGCATAAATGGGGGTGTGCGTGTGTCGGGGAATCGTAAGACTTCATGAGAATCACTGCACAAAGGATTGCCTTTCTTTCACCGCTCCGTTAATTCAGGGACCGAAAAAAAAAAAGGCAGAAACCAGCAACGTCCGTCAAGAGGCATTTACTAGCAACCGTTTCGTCCAAACGGTGGCTAGCAGCTCCGTCTGGTCTGTTCGTGTCGCGCGCCAAGGTAGGAGGCGGCCTCCTTCATTATTTATTAGACTATAGGACGCCCGATATGACGCCGCCATTGGCGACGTAGATAACCTCATATTAATGGGCAGGCAGACCGCCTGTGGCCAGGGACGCAGACGCAGACGCAGACGCCATACCTACCTGGTAATACCTTCAAGATGAGCTGGCACCGGCCGCCCGGGTGGCTGTCGATATGGAGGGGGAACGAGTGGCTGTGGATGCATATCACCATCGATCCCATGCAGCCCCGAAATTCAATAGATCGGAGAATACTCCCGTATGAGCACTCCGTATATTGTGTGGCCGGCGGGGATGGCACCAGCTGAACGAGAGAGGTGGCATCCTCCCCCTCTTCATGCCTTTTTAAAGTTCGGGCGGCGGCGACGAGTTGGCCGTGTTGTGTAGCACCGGGCGGCTGACCCGCGTATTAATTAATTAATATTACTCCCAGGAACAGTCTTGCATCACGGTATTACGGTGCAGTACCATCGCGGGGCCTGGTCACAACTCACTGCATCAGCACGGGGGCGATGAGCGGCGGCGTCTGCGCCTCAGCAGGCATCTCACCTCTGCTCCCCAATATTCCGGATGGATGGACCCTGACAAAGATGTAGTAAAAGATGGGCATCTCGCGTCGGGACAATGATGGGGAAATACACTTTTCGCGTTTTTTTTTTAAAAAAAAAAAGGAAGAAGAAACTACGGGGACAATGGCATCTTGGATCTCGATCCAAATATCCAGCTAATGACGAAATTGCGAGCCTAAACTCTAAGCAGGCGGGATCTCCCCTCCCCAGCAGCCTCATCCCAGCCTCGCCCAGATTTCAAGAGGATTGCGCAGGAAGTTCCCGTGAACCCCCGGCGAGCTGCGACGATACCCCGCTGGAGCCCATTGGGGAGCTGGTCAGCCAGATGGCGAGCTGTTTCGTCGGTTTGAATGTCCAAAGCCTATTAGAGATCCCGAGGGCCAAACTCGTTTCTGGTGCTCTTGCTGTTTTCCCTAGGCTGCACGTACTCCTCCACCAGCGTACCGCGGCGCGTGGTGGCAGCAGCCCACACCACTTTCGGAGCGGATGATGCGCTGGCAGTCGGCAGGGGGGATTTCTCCAATTGTCACCCACTTGGGGACCTGGGACCCGGGGACCCGTTTCATGCAGGCGGAGGCAGCGCGTTTCCCAGGCTTGCTATTGGGTCGTCCCCCCTGGGACGCCCGGCCTCACGCGTAAAGTGGCTCGACATTGGACACGTGCATCGTTTTTCGGTGAAGGGGCCTTTGCAACTTCGTGGCCTGTTACGGCGATAAGAGGTCGAAATGGGCGTGGTGACTTTGATGATGATGTGAGGATAGAGCAAGACAAAATAGAAGCGGGGTTCTAGTGTCGTCGTGGTGGCTTTTAGACATGTCAAGTGCAAGGTGGGTGAACATACTAGATTCAGCACAGTGGATGCATAATCAGTGCTCGACCCCCCATGTGAAAACGCGACGTGTGGGGAATGACGGCATGCTAGGCGAGTTTCGTTTATGGCACCGACGTACATATACGTACTCGTACTCCCCGCACTACTATTACTCAGGAGTGGTGATTATAGACAGGTCAGTTGTAAAGTTCCCAGACTGACTTGTGTGTCGTATGAGACAGACGACAGATCACCCGGCTGTAGCCTGTAGGGTTCAATGTCGTAGTTTGACTCAAATTTGAGTTGGGGCCCGGGACATCAAAGTTCGTGATGCTGTCTTATTCTGAGACCTCCGGAGTTGGCCACCGGGGCAATCCGGGGTTCCGGGATTTCGGCATAAAAATAACCTTTGAATAGGAGCGGCCGTCGCCTAACAATTGATCCCAGCAGAGACCACATGCAATCACACGAGGCACTAAGAGAGAAGTCCTTAGTCAAAATGACGTGCGATCCAACAATAGGAGACAATGTCGGTCGGGCTCCCCCCATTCAACAGTCGGCAGGCTGTGTGCGCGCGTATGTGCCAACACCCGACAACGAAACGGTGGACGCAAGTTTGCTTTGCGCTAAAAGTGTCACGGGCTCCATCAAGACACAACTGGGGCCGGCGGCCAACATAACGCAAGGCTCCTGCTTGCTGGCACGGACAATGGCGACCTGAGGTCGGGATCTCCGAGGTCCTGTCGCTGTTGTTGTTCATATAAATAAATTCCAATTCAACGCAAATGAGAGCAAACATCCGGCGAAGGGAAAGAAAGGAAAAGAAGAAAAAAAAGAAAGGCCAGGGGAACAAAGATGGGCGCATGCAGGTTATTATTATTTCAATATTCATCATCAAGCGAAATTGGGCGAAATGGATCCTGGCTGGCAAGCCCAGCCCAGCCAGCTGAAGACGGAAGTGCTTAATTGAGCACGAGGATCTCTTGCCTGATTGGGTGATGCGAGAAGCCGGCGTTGCTTTTTTCGTGTCCGCCGGGTCTTCGGGGACGGTCTCCATCGTGGACGGCTCCTCTCCTATAATTGCCATGCCGCTGCCGGGACGGGGCGAACGACGGCAGATATTACTTTGTATCATGTCCAGGTCGCACGGCAGGGCTCCGAGGCGCTCTCCCATCCGGCGGGCCAGGTGTTCGCTGGCAGTGACACAGGGCGGCAGGAGACGTGGTAATATCATATCATCCGGCCCTCGTTGGATGGGAGGATTTCTAGCCCCAGCCCTGCCGCGCGGGCTCGTGCAGCATATGGCCGGGCCTTGCCTCGCCCGGTTTCGAGTCGAAGCAGTGGCCGACGAGAAGAAGCGTGCGCAGCCGCGTCAGGCCGTCCAGCCCGTCCGTGCTGCTTGCTGCCTCGTGGGATGGCCCGTCTGATACGTGAGTCCGTGCGGCAGACGGACGGACGTATTCACATCCTGTAGCTCCGTATCCGTAGGTACGGACGGACATAATAGCGAAACAACAAAAGCACAAAGGCACAAAAGCCCGTCCCGTTCACCCATGACACACACACACACACACACGCATAATTCATTGGAACCCAGGTTCATGTCTCCAGCGGCGTCGTTCGCGGCGCGTCCGGGCAGCGTCATTGGCCGGTGCAGACCCAGGAGCTAATGCATGTCGTCTAAAGATTTGGGGGGCAGCGACGCGGTTGCTGCAACCACTCAAAAGGGCTCCATTTCCATGTCGCACTTCCCAGTTGTTGGTGGCTCGTGGTGGCTACATGTAGTAAGTGATGGGGGACAAATCATTCAATGCGGCGACGCCGTGTCCGGAACAGCAGTACTGGGCGGACGGTGACTCGGGTTGGGGGTTGGTGGACGAATTGGTGACTAGGGAGAGGTGTCGGTGGTTTTGATGTATTAACCTTTTTGACATCAAATGGTGGTGGTATGTGACAGCCCAGGTAATGTTGGAAGCATTAGCGAGGGGTTGCTTACTGATGCTGACGGCTCACATTAGGCGGAGGACGGCACATAGGTAAGTAGGTACGAGTACTCGTATTGGATTACCAGTGGCCACTGAGTTCACATCTCGAACTGCGCCCGTCAACTTCAGATTGCCATCTCGTAGGGCTGAACATGTGTGGACGCCCGCAGCAGCGAATTGCACCTGCGGCGGCCTCCCCCCTTGGTGAGATCCCGAAAAAGATGGTGGCTGACTGGGAATCGTCCCACGATCCACATAATACTGTAACTACCAACAGATGCAGGGCCGAAGGTGGTGATGTCGCGGACGTTGCGGCAAACGCGAGCGAATTAGTTGACTTTCACGAAGCGTGTCTGTTTGGCGTTTCGGGGGAGGGGGCGTGTACGAGTATATGTAGGTAAGTACTTGTAATAGCACCTCGGGCATGTCTGTATCCGCCGGTGGGGGCCACTGGGCGTACGCACTCGTTGCTGTCATCATCATCGAGAGGCGATCCACGGCGCTGCATGTCTGCCGAGGAATTAATATTAGAGTGCATTTCCTTGGTCTCTGCACTTTTGGGCCCGTCGTCGGCCAATTGACGGCGTCTACTTGGTCAGAGCCAAGGCCGCGGTACGGGATACCGAAACCCCATAATACAGCGCCGCTGCTTCAAGCAAGCTTGCTGGTGGACAAAGGAGGAAGGAAGCTGGGGGGTGCGTGGTTCATCTCCTCCGAGGCATTGATTGGCAGTGTTGCGGAGGGGCACTTTGTGCTGTCGATGCCATCACACAAGGAGTGGCCTCCAAGCCCTGGTCGAGGACATGCACAAAATCGACAGTGGGACGGCCTGGTCGGCCTGGTCGGCCAGGCCTGGCCGGGTGCCTCGCATGGTCTCCTCGTGGCCTCGATACAGAACAACATCAACAGACGAATAGGGACTGTTATGATAACAAACACTAGGTAAACAGAGTCGCGGATTTGTTGCTTTGCCTAGGTAGGTTGATTGGGACATATAACAACAGCAACAGAATGCATCCATGGATTCGGTTTGTTCTATTGTGAGCCCTCACCCAGGTGCCAGATAAAAGGTACCGCATGTGGGCGGGCCGTTCATTCAAAACTGGATTGCTGCACAGCACAACACAACACAGCACAGCACAGCACAGCACAGCATAGCACCAACGCCAGCGACAATACTTCCCAAACCGACCCCTTGCTGCCACTAAATCTCCCCGTCCGAGACAGCGCAAACGGCAAATACATGCATACATGCTGCTTCCAAAATTACATACGAACACCCCATTGAGATGTAAGTTTGGATGAGTTTTCTTCCTTTCTATTATAAGGGACAAGCACAAGCCAGGAGCATGCAACAAAAATTCTGAATGGGCTCTTGAACAATGCCATGCTGCCTGTTGTTGTTGGCCGTTCATGCAAGACGCGGCAGCAGCAGCAGCAGCAGCAGCAGCAGCAGCATGTCATTCATTGTTCGCTTCCCAGCCTCCTTCCAGGCTTCAGCAGGTGGAGGGAAGGATGCCACTCGCTGCAAGCACTTCTCCACTGCTGGTGCTGCAGCTCTGAGGACGGACGGACAGTGGCGGCTTGTCGCTGGGATCCATCCCCACGCCCCTCGCACACGACATTCAATCAATGAACATACACACCCCAGCCAGCCACTGGGGTCCGATACGGTACCGTACTCGTACGGTCAATCCGTACGAGTAAAGCACCTGGGCTGGGATGAGTTGGATGGGCACACTCTGTTGGCCGCTTCGCTCCCGCACCTGGGTCTCCAATCAGAGTACCACACCCCTCCAAGCTGGGGGAGGGCGTTGTTGGCCCATCAGATCAGCCATTGGCGAGCCAGCATCATGACATTTGCCGCATACCGTCACGTATTACCTTATGTACGTATACGGATAATGGACGGTGGTGGCCCAGAGCGGGCTGCTGGCGGCGTGAGCATCTCCTCCTGCGCAGGGGCCAGGGCCGGGAAAGCTGCCCAGAGCCTTGACCCTGCTGGCTGGGAGGTCTGCTTGGGACGGGCGTCTTCTCAGCTGTGCATTGGCGCAGTGCCCAGCACTACTGGCCCTGACTGAGGTGGTGTTGGTGCGGCAGGCCGGGGCTGGCTGGCTTCGGGGTGCTGCAGACTGGCTGCGAGTGTCGCTGCTACTGCTGCTGCTCCTGTTGCTGCTGGGGCTGCCGAGCGAGGACTGAGGAGTGAGGTGAGGTGTGTGTGCAGGCAGGTGCAGGTGCAGGTGGTGGGTGGGCGGGTGGCTCTTGCCCCCAGCAGTGGCCAGCGATGACCGATGCGTCCCTCCGTCCAGATGGGCCTCCTGCCCGCCGACCAGGCCAAGGCCAGCCCGTTAAAACTACTCCATGGGCTCCTCTCCTCCAGTCCTTTCTCTCCTCCCCCATCCTCCTCCTACCTCCTACTCCTCCTCCTCCTACCTTAACCACCTCCCTCCCTCCTCCCCTCTCCTTCTCTCCCTCTCCCTCTTCCCTATCCATTCATTCCCTCTTCCGTCCCATCTCGTCCTGACCCGCTGCAGCAGCAGGTCAATTGAGAACCACCGGACTGGGTCAGTAGGAAACCGTGGGCCATCTGCACCTTGCCTCTCCACCACTCGGTTGGGATCCAAGGTACCGGTAACCCTCAAAGCCCTATAACGGATAGGAAAGAATTCGAGGAAGCTCCGAGACGGGAGGAAAGGAAAGGAAACACTGCCGAAGAATAAAAAGGGGATCCGTCCAGATCCAAGGAGGGGCAATTGAAAGCCAGCTCTCCGAGTCATTTCTACTGGATTGACACTCTGACTGGTATTCTCCCGCCTTGTTTTCTTATCGGCCTCGCCATCTCTTGCCGCATTCTTCTGCCTGCACCCTCGAGCCTCATTTGCCTCGGACGTGCCCTCTCTTCTCGGCCTCACTTCTACCCCCACAATTCCTCGACTAGGCGACGAGGAATTCCAGCCAGAAGCCAACCCACCCGCCTATTTCAACTCACCCGCTATCGCCATCCCTTCGTTCCCTCCCCGTCGAACCCGCCCGGCGAAACACGGTCGATCTCCCTTGCCGAGACTACAGCACAGCCGAGGCCTGAATTCCTCCGCCAACCGGCAAACCGCTGCTCAATTCTGACAAGCGCTGGGCTGTCATACAACAGGCTCACTCCGACCCGTGTTCCCAGAAAGGGTATAGCAAGCAACGCTCCTTCGCCCATCCACGAGACACTGTCGATTGTGCTTCATCACCACCAGTCCGCGCCCTCTGGTGTCAACGTTGGATCAAGGCTTCGCAAGTGGGAGAAATAAGAGGTATGTGGCCCGAATCGTTCTGTCAGGCGGTTTCCTAGGGTTTCCCAAAGGATTCGATGTGAATTGGATCGAATTCTGGATGTCATCCATCCACGGCCCTTCTATGTTGCAAACAGGAATCTAATTTCGCATCGTCTCTCTACCATATAGACTGCATGCCGACCCACGTCCCTGCTTCTCTCGATCTTCTCCACTGTCGCGCCCGACTTGATTCCTGAGCTCTGGACTCTGTGGGACACGTTAGCTCGTCGTTCCCACACATCTCAGATCTTGTCTCATCTCGCCTGGTCCGTCCACCCCTCGTCGACCACCGGCAATCGTGGCTGTAAGATTTCCCCCTGGGTTCCCTCCCCGGAGCCTACTTGGTCCCATCAAATCCGCCCTGAAGTGCCAATCAACATGCACCATTGCCATCCCGCATACCCCAACCCTAAGGGAGTCGGCTGCTCCACGGAAGCTCGCCAGCTTGGATGCCTGGCTATCCCCGTCCCACGTCTAGGAGCCACATTTCTCCATTCTCTCCAGCCGCCGGGAGCTAGCTGAGGAGCCATCGCTGACCTGATGCAAATATTCTAGGTCTACTCGTCTTTCTCCGCGACGGCGACCCCTTGTTCGATCCCTTTTCTCGCCTCCACGGTCTCTTGCCTACATGTCCTGGACTTCATTTCCAGCCACAGTCACTCCTTTCCTTTAATCTTCACCACGTTCTTTTTTTAATACCTTAATCACTTAATTCCGCGGCCTGCCTCACTCCTTTCGAGACGCACCGAGCCAACTCACTCATTACAACAACTCCACAATACGTCTCCGACCCAAGATTCCTGGAGAACTTATCCGTCCTTCATTCATATCTCCCGTCCACCCGGCAACCTGCCGTTTCACCAATTCTCTCGTCCCACTCTTCATCTCTTTTATCTCCTTCCAAGAGCCGCACATCAGCAATCATGGCTCAGCACGAGGACACCATGTTCATGGAATCGGACGATGGGCTTCCACCTACCTACACCCGCGCAGAGGCAGCCAAGATCCGTGCTCGCAAAGCACAGCAGCTCGTCGCCAATGAGCTGTCACGGTTAGCGGCCGATGAGTACCTCGAGGATATCATGCAGCACATGGCGCACATGGAGGTGGGTCTTGAGTACCGCAAAAGTTCCCAAATAAGTTTCGTGCTGACTGGATATAGAACCAAACGCTCCCCGATGTCAACCTCATTGATATGCAACGCGAGATCCAATGGTTCATGAGGCCCTATCTCATCGACTTCCTCGTCGAAGCTCACGGCGCCTTCGCCCTCCTCCCCGAGACTCTCTTCCTCACCGTCAACCTGCTCGACCGGTACTGCGCGAAACGGGTGGTGTACAAGCAGCACTATCAGCTCGTGGGCTGCGCCGCTCTCCTCATTGCGGCTAAGTATGGCGACAAGAAGGACCGCGTTCCGCAAATACACGAGCTCAACAACATGTGCTGTGGCCTCTACGATGCCGGCATGTTCTCGCAGATGGAGATGCACGTGCTCAACACTCTCGACTGGACGATTGGGCACCCCACTGTCGACTTCTTCTCGCAACTCATGGTTGTCGAGGAGCAAGACGACGTGGAGGTGGAGCACATGGCCTCTTATATGAGCGAAATCGCCCTGTATCACCGCGACTTCGTCTCGACGAAGCCGTCGACCTTGGCACGATCATCTCTTGCCCTCGCCAGGGCCGTGCTAGGACGACCTGAGGTCAGCGACGGGGAGTGGGATCACACCGAGAACCTGACGGTGCTGACGCTCTCGCATCACCTCCACCAGCCCTCGGCGACGCTTGCCCGCAAGTACTCGACCGGACACTTTTCCAGGGCAGCACAGAAGCTTGCGGACTTCATGGAGCGGCAGGCGGCTCTCGCTCGCCAGAACGTCGAGCCCCCGACACCCCCGGCAGAGTTTGCGAGGCAAAACGATGTCCTGAGCACGCCGCAGAAGGGGCACGGCGCTACGATGGGCTTCGACGGCTACCTGACCCCACCGATCACCCCCGACAGCAACCACTTTATGAACTCGGCCACCAATACGTATCTGCCCCGGCAACCCGTGACCCCGTCACAACGGCCACAGCAATACGGAGTAGGCGGTTACAACAACTACTTTGTCCAACCCTAGGGTTCGGGAGTTGGTCGCTCACACATACCCCCACCCCCCATGACCTCCAAAACCTGGAAGCGTCATGGTCTCCTTACTCTTGGCATACGACCTCGGCATGCACGGCAGGATAAATATGCCTGTATACGAGGCCACCCAAGGCTGGTTCGACTCATCCACACAACGTCATGGCATTTAGCGACTGCGTTTGATTCTTATCTTTTTTTTTTTCATTTTGTCATTTTCCCTCTTGTTCTGCACTGCGACTCGAGTTCCAAAGCAAGTCTATTCGGCACCAAAAAAAAGTGGACTTCCGGATCATACCCCCCTACCCTCGCGTTCATGTTGTCTTGGGACTGCGCAAACGGCGCGTAGTCCTCATGGGGAGCAGAGCAAAAAGTTGTTGGTTTTTTTTTTTTCTTGGACGGAATAGACATGTTGGAGGAGACGCCTGGGCACACCAGAATTGAAGTTGGAGGAAATACCACACAAGAATGCAATACGAAACAACTCGCCCGGCCAACCGTGGGATGGAGAGAGAAAGGACGGAACAAAGATTCAGGATGACAGCTCCTGGAGGAAACGGGATTGCGCGCTCGGGCGGACGAAATTTTGTTTCGCGGAACAGCAGAGAGAGAGATACCCTGCAGTAAGAGCGCCCCGCTCGATTTAATTCTTTCAGAGACGGTTTGAGGAACGACGGGAGAGCGATGCGCGGTGGCGGCCCTCGAGACGGCTGCGTGTATCATGATGAAGGTGGAGGAGGAAGAAGGAAAGGGCATGATTACTTGGCCCTGCGGCTCACCGTCGGTCTTCAGGCAGGGAGTTGGACGATTCCCCAGTGGCGAGGCTTTGACAGCCCGGTCACTTAATGAACTTGCGCTCCTGAGGCCTCTCACCCTGTGTATAGGTAGATGTAAACAGGTACAAATGAAGTAAAAAATTCTTCCCAATTGTGTTCTCGGGTGACGGATTGGTGTTTTGCTGCTCTGGATTTACCTCGTGACATCAAGACAACACTGGGGTGCTACCTGATTTACTTGGAATACCAAGGCTCCCAACGAAGCGATTCAACTTGTCCGATGGATAAGTGTGCAAGCAAGCATGTGCACGAAAAAAAGCAAAAAGGTAATTATCGTTTTGCTTGCCATCATCATTTAACGAGTAGACAGTCCCAGGGAACCCTGCAAGCAAACAACAAGGGCAGAAAGCCAGGGGTGTGAACAAGAGCAGGGTGGAGAGGTCTAATCTGATACACGGCCAACTAATAACGGGTGTATTGATTTGTGGGACGTCTTTTACGGGATCATAAGACATCTGAGTACTTACGGGATGGTTTTTTAACAGCAGGAGATGTGTGGTTTTCTGGATGCTTCACTGCCCCTATCTGGCACAGGGGAAGGCTGTGCAGTATATTACGTGTGCGAAGCTATCCGTCGATAATACGGAGTGAGTGGGATGGAAAGGGCGGTAGAGAGGGCTGCCTTGGTATGTATCAGTCAGGGACAGGGAGCTACTACTAGTACTACTATTAGTAAGGAATAGGGGCCAATGGCAAGCAGGCATCTGGCGGTATTAGGGCCGGAGTTGATTACTACCTTGAATGAATGATGACATATGAATCTACATATCCGTATGCTATTACTATTGGCACTATTAGCAGTAGTAAGTAATTGCTCCGTATGAACGAATGAATGAATGGGATGGATGTGAATGGGGGACGCAGGGAGGAATAAAAAGGGGTGTCGATGATGGGGACGTGCGTTCCGTCTATCCTTCTTGCTGGTGGTCTGGCTTGTGCGCTGGGCTGGGCGAGTGAGGGTGAGTTGGGGAGTTGGTTGGTATGCGGCAAGGGGGGGAAGTGTTTCTCGGTGGTGTTTTTGGACGTGTCGGATGCTGGAATTCCATGGCCCGTTGTGCCTATTTTCGCGTGGCCGTGTGACCTACTTGCCTACCCTGCGGCTTACTTGCATGTACCTGCGTGTGTACCTACATAATTACTGCACTTCCCCTTTTACTGTTAGACGTCAGAGAGGTGCAAAGTCTACTCCTGTCTGTTTGCGTTTTACCATTTCCATCGTTTGGCTTGTATTTGCCACCTTACATCGCTGATTGCATGTTGCTACCTAGCTCATGTTGTTGAGATCTCTGTTGGTGATTATGGGCAGGCGGTTCACAATATTATCGTCGCGAGAGCGGCCGGTATGAGACACCGTATATGGGGTACCCGGGAAACTCTCCATCCTACTGGAAGGCCTTTCTGTCTTTACCAGGGCTGATGCGCCTCTTTGCGAGAGACCGGTGGCTAGGGCTGACTGAGGTGCTCGCAACTCTTCTGCAGGCAAACTCACCAACAACATCGGGGGACCAATCTCCGCACAGGCCGCAATACACGAGACAGGAAAAGATGCTGTCTCTTCTGGAGTGAGATTTTCGACCATGTGTCGGATCTCTAAATAGTGTGGTTTCCAGCGACCGTTTAGGAACTCTATCGCCGGCGCTGAGCGTTGGCGTATACTTGGCGATGGGCCCCCATAAGCACCGGGGATAATTCCAGATTCCCCTCAATATAGATAGATACACAGATCAGCCTCATACTCGCTTCTATTTCTGTACTCTTTGTCTGTTGCGTGGTGGGTGGGGAGAACAGACCCTTGGCTGGAGCAGGCTCAAGCCCTCCCACCGATATGTCTGCGGGTAGGTAGACGACGTGACCAAAAGGTGGAATTTAAGGCACTATGAGTGCCTTGACGGGAAAGTTGCCATCGCTTTCCTTTTCCTTTCTTTCTAATTACTCTTTCTTCGTTTCTTGTTGTGTCTCCTGTAAGACCGCTGCGTGCTGTAACAGACCTTCTCCCCTCCCCCCTTTCTCATCCCCCGATCCTCCATCATGGCTTCGAACGACCACCGCTCAAAGACCACAAAAAATGTGGACAAACCCACTTCGTGGACCTGCGACTACGGCTGCGCTGTCTTTCTGAGGTGCTTCCCGTCGAGAAGAAAGACGCCGCCAAAGGTGACGGTAGATGGCGGCCACCGACACGATTGCCCCTATGCCCGCATGGCCAAGAAAGAACGTAGCAGGCCTCCGGGGGAGACAGCTAGAAACTTCCGCTCCCTGAAATGGCTTGGGGCGCGACGAATTGGTGCGTCCTAACGTCGGAACTATTTGTTGAAATGAGCTGGAAGTTTGAAACAAGGCTGACTGATGCTGGTGTCTAGAGCTTGGTTCTGACGAGAAGCCCGATATCGAGTCCTGGGATCTCGAGAAGCTGCACAGATACACAATGTTCGATGCTGAAGTCCTTTTGGATCCCTCCGGTCCTAAGGAGCCCACCGACGACGAGTCACTGCCCGACTCTGATGCCAGCACCACCGTCATGACCAGGCGACCGGGGACCGGGGACCGTGAACTCGGACCCAGAGAGTATAACCAGAACTCTCTGCGGGATTGGCTCAAGGCTGCGGGCTTCGCCAAGCCAGACGACCTCCGCATCCACAGCTACAAGGGCTACGGGGTCGAGGCGCCCAAGATCCAGCTCATCCGCGCAAAGAACTTCCTCGCCGACGAGGGCCCCGACCGCACCTGTGACTGGGAGCTCAAGTTTGCCCGTCTGGCAGAGTACCTATCCCACCTCAAGAAGGAGTACAAGGGCGAGGACTGGGGCTACGATCTCCGCGAGGCCATCGGTATGCTGAGGACGCACTGGCTCGTTGAGAAGCACGACATCGAAGGCACCAGAAAAGGCGCTGGGGTAGACGAGCTGAACGTCCATTTTGACCGTGGAGCCATACCCAGGGTGAGCAAGAGACTCCCGCCGGTGCCTGGTTCGAAGATCACCGCGCTGGAAGGCGGATATAGGCCACCTCGCCCCGACAGGAATGACCGCCCTCGTCTGTCCGCCGAGGACTATGGCCCCGGTGTCGTCTACACGCCGTTTCGGCTCAGGGAAGCCCCCGCGCCGGACAACCGCGATCCCATGGCCTACACCAAGGCTTCCGTATGGTACAGGGAAACCGAACGCACCTGCGCGGAGTGGGCGAGGGACAACAGGCTCTGGCATCATGCAGATCGCGACGGGCCAATGATGCCGCTGCCGTCCGGGGCCAACTGGCACGGGCCTGTTGTCGAGAGCTTGCTGGACATTGGCATGAGGAGTACGTACGATACACTCCAGAGCTTCAGGCACCTGGGGCAGAAGCTGCGTCGCTGCCTCGACCGGTCGGCGGGACGTTGGGGTGGCTCGCGGGAGGTTCTGGCGGAGACTCTCTTGAACATCGACGCTGGTCTGGCGGGCCTGGACTCGAAGGCTCCGGGGCTGAGTCTCCCGGCCAGCGACAGCCACAAGGGCATGGTCTCGCCCCAGGAGGTGGACTGGCTGAGATACCTCTGCGAGCCAGTCCCCAGTGTCCCGAAAGAGAAAAACGTGGAGCTCGGGCCCCTGGACAGGATCGTCCACGACACGGTGATACGGCTGCTCCAAGATCCGCAACCGTCGGCCACGTTCTCGAGTCTCAGGCCCGAGCTGCTTAGTACCCTGGTGAAGGAGCTCAACCACTGGGTTGACAGTTCGCACAAACGCGCCCCTTCGCGCATGAGGAGGCATCACTTCAGCTCTGACGAGGCGTGGGAGGCCTGCAAGAAGCTCGAGGCGATGGGGATACTCAGGTATGCGAAATTTCTCCTGCCCGCGGTGTATCCTCTGTGCGGAAGAGGAGGTAGCTGACAATAATAGGACGGATGTCGAGCGGTGGGGTCCGACGTATCATGACGACGATTTGGAACCCGCGTATCACGACGGTCGGTGGGTCGGAGTCCCGATTCCTGAGCACTTTTCGGAGGAGGCCATTCGCTGGACAGATCCTGAGAATGTCCATGGCCAAAATACTGCCGGCGCAGTGAACAGGGAGGAGTGCGAAAAGAAGGGTGGGGCCAAAGATGAGAATAAGGGCAAGGAAAAGGGGAACGGCGGCGATAGCTCCATGTCTGAGGCGTCTCAGAAGAAGCCCGTCCATCACGAGAGACAGATGCCGTCAAAGTCCCATCTTCGCTCCTGGGACCAGGTACGGAGCGAGCCGTGGCCATCGGACGACCGGGAGCGCACCCTGGCCTTCTACCGGAGCCTCGGCTGGCGCTTCGGCCACGCCCTGCGCTGCATGGAAGATCTTCACAAGGCCAACCTGCGGGAGCTCGACGAGAAGCCTTCTCTATCCGAGACGCACTATGAGGCGCTCAGGGAGACCCTCGACGCCTGGGACAAGGAGTACTCCGAGGCGCTGGCTAGGCGGAAGTGGTTTGACGACCGTAACGGCAAGGCGGGGGGCAGGAGGTCCCTTGGCATGCCCAGGATCATGCCCACGTTCGAGGATGTGGTCGGGATTGCTGAGCCTGAGAGGGCTGAGATGGTGGCTAAAGGTGAACCCAATGCCGCGGCGGAGATGGTGCGCGCCGGAATCATCAGGGAGGCGTACGAGGGCAAGACGCTCTTGTGGCCGCGGATTCCTGGTTTTGACGAGGACGACGTCGAGGAGAAGGACAAGATCACATTGATACGGGGTTGGCGCCGCGAATCCTTTTGGGCGTTCGGCCACCCCTCTGTGAGGCCGAAGGCGAAGCAGTTCTTCAACATTAACCGCTGGCCAGTCCATCTGCAGATCCCGGGGCGTCAAGCAGAGATCCGCATGAGTGGTCCTGAAGGAGAATATGGCTCGGATCCAGACTCCGACACCGAGACCGCCGACGATGAGGGCAGCGACGAGGAGTTCGTCGAGAGTTTCGCCGAGTTGGTGGACAAGCGTGTGGAGACAATACCCTCGGACAAGTTCTGGGAGGGCAACACGCCACGTCAGCAGAGAGCGTTTATCAATAGGATGAAGAAGAGTGAGTAGAGCCCGTTATACTTACCTGTGGTGCTGCAATGTGAGGCATCCATGGAAGATGGGAGTGTGGTTTGCTGACGAGAGAGCGACGCAGGATTCATGCAACCCAAGCAGCCAACATGGGGTGACCGCATCACCAGCCTGCTCGGGATGAAGCGCAAGAGGAGCGACGACGACGATCTGTCGGTGCATGACAAGAAGCTGGAACTGCCCAGCCCGGAACACGTGCTCAAGCTCGTCGAGAAGGAACCAGACTCGAAGGACTCCCCCGAGAGGAAGCAGGATCCAGAGGGTGGTCATACATCATCCACTCCTGGCAAGGGCGCCTTGGAAGACTCGCTCTCCTGGCTGGGCCCGGACGATCAAGGTCCATGGGAGATGGATAGCGTCCTGGAGAGTGGCAGGCCTGCGAAGAAGATGAAGCTTGGTATGTGACCCCTATTGTCCCATATCCATCCTCCCCCCCCCCCCCTTTTTTCGTGGCCCGATCCCTTGTCTAAACAAGCAAAGCCAACACAGAGCCGACGCAATAGACGTCATCGAGACAAGGGCCAGAACTGGCGCCATTGGTGATCAAGATGGACGGTGGGAGCGTCGGGCGAGGGTACTCGACCAAGCAGTCTTGGGTGGAGGGAGGGCGGATTACCTGTCCGGGGAGAAACGCAAAGGTTGGCGATGAGGAGAGTTGAGTGTGAGGAGTATCTCAGGGAGGTTACCTAGTCCTGGGCGGCTCGAGGTGGAGAGGGTGTTTGCGCGGATCTTTGGACCTGATAGGTTTTTGGTAGGTTCCTAGTTACTTAGTTAGGGAGGACATCGCGGAGTTGCGTTGACTTACTTACCTTGGGGTGTACACCAGAACACATCTGGGAAGCAGCTTTTGTTGTCACGGCATCTATTTTCGTGTATTGCTCTCGTACATACCTGTCATGCTGCAACACATTTCAGTACACTTGGGTACTAGTTGGTGAGGGAGCGGGCTCCAAATAAGCTGCATAGCCTCAAGGTGACATATTTTTAAACTCTTTTCATTCAGACCGGTAGCCATGATCGTCCCTAGCCTCAAAATCTGATGTCCTATGCCCTGGCCCAAGCCATTTGCAAACAAACATAACAACCCGAGCGTGACTCAACGCAGTACGCGCGCTCACCACACGTCCACGCCATCACGCTCTGCCTCCCCCTCCCCCTCGCCCCCTCCCAAGCGTCTACCTAGAGCAAGGAAAGTTGCGTCTAGTAGCGCTTCTGACCCGCCCGCAGGGTGTCGGCAAACTCCTCCAGAGGGCTCCGCAGCAGCTTGGTCTCCTTCCAGAGGTTGGGCGTCAGGAAGCCGTAGGTGTTGGTGACGGCCACGAAGGCGGCCTTGAGGGTGTTCTCGAGGGTCTTGGTCGAACCGGCGGACGAGGTGTAGGCGTCCTCGACACCGGCGAGCTGGAGGAAGCGCTTGACGGCGGGGGAGGCGACGAGGCCGGTACCGCGGGGGGCGGGGATCAGCTGCAGCGCACGTTAGTACTTCTCATACCTTGTCTTGATCGTGTCTCGAAGTAGAAGAGGGTTTTTGGGGGGGGGGGGGGNGGGGGGGGGGGGGGGGGGGGGGGGGGAGGATAGAGGGTACGTACGCGAACGGTGACGGAACCGCACTTGCCGCTCTGCTTGCAGGGCAGAGAGTGAGGCTGACCGAGGTTGGTACCCCAGTAGCCGCGGCGGACGGGGATGACGCTCAGCTTGGCGATGATGATGGCGGCGCGGATGGCGGTAGCGACCTCCTTGGAGGTCTTGATGCCGAGACCGACGTGGCCCTCGGAGTCACCAATGATGACGACGGCCTTGAAACGGGTGCGCTGACCGGCACGGGTCTGCTTCTGGACGGGCTTGATCTGTAGGCGAGGGCAAAAAAAAAANAAAAAAAAAAGGGCAACGCGTCAGCACCTGGTCCTTCTCTGCACGGGGAAAGTTGCTCCGCGAGTTTCTCCTCGGCCCTCGTGATGGAGGGATTTCCATGTCTTGCTCGCAAACGTACCTTCATGACCTCATCCTTGAGCTTGGGCAGGAAGTTGTCCACAATCTGGTACTCCTTGATGGGGAGCGAGTGCAGGTAGATCTCCTCCATGCTGTTGATCTTGCCGGCCTTGACGAGGCGGCCGAGCTTGGTGACGGGCTGCCACTCCTTCTCCTCGTTCTTTCCGCCGCGGCGGCCACGGCCACGTCCACGTCCACGGCCACGGTCACCGCCACGGGCGCCGAAGCCTCCACCACGAGTAGTTCCGCGATCAGCCATCGTTGTCTGTGTGCTTTGTCGTGTTGTGTGTCCCGGGGGGGCTTTGCGAATTTACGTCGTTGCGCGGCGAGGGTGGTCGAGACGCAAATTGCGGGTTGTGCGGTTTTGCTGGGTCAATGGGGAATGCACCGTTTTTTTTCCAATGGTGGTGGGGTCCGTCTGCCCTGGACACACTTGGGTGTGGTGGCCCGGGTTAGGCGAGCCCTAAGTACCCGGCGGAATTATGCTTTGTGTGTGTGAGTGTGGTTTCCTGTCGGGAAATTTAAAAGAAGTGGGGCCCACCCAACCTCCACGGCGGTGACTCGGTACCCAAGTTTTAGAGATCGCAAGTAGCTTCGAATACTCCGTACCACTCATCCGGAAAGGTGCCGTGCTGGAACCTTCAGCTTTACTTTTCTGACATTCATTGTTTAATCTGTTGAAAGTTTTAACACTGTTCATCCATGCTAACTAACTCCAGTTGGGAGAACACCATGAAATGTCAGGAAAATTTGGGAGAGATGTATTTCCCCCCTTCCCCTTCGCAAAAACACTGCGAACTGTGCTCCAACGACGCATCGACGTTCCAGACATCCAACTCCCATGGGCGATAGTACACATAATCATACACGGAAGGGGGAGTTTCAAAGTGACAAGAGAAGGATGCTAGAGACTCGCATCTCCCCTCATACACAGGGTTTCTTACTCCCCCTCAGTCTTCCGGATAAGATTATCTGCCGGCTGGACTCGCTGCGCCCACTCACTGAATTTCCCACGCACGTCAGTTAAAAAGTTTACAGTGGTCAGAAACAAGGTGGGTTGCGTGGCGGAAACTTACGTCCAGCTTCCATCGTAGACTTTCCGCTTGTCGGGGGAGCCGTACTCGGCCACTTCGAGAGCAGTATCGATAACGCATGCCGTGACTCCGGTGCCACAGGTAGAGACAACAGGCTTGGAGGGATCTACGCCCTTTGCAGAGAAGTACTGCTTGAGCTCCTCTGGCGACCGGAATGCCTTGGTCTCGGGGTCCAAGAGATCGCCGAAGGGGATGTTGATGGAGCCCGGCATATGCCCGGACGATAGCCCTTCACGAGGCTCGGGAGCCGCTCCGGTGAACCTTGCCGGTGACCTGGCGTCCAGAATCTGGATACCCTCTGTCCCTTCCTTGTTGGAATCCTCCGCAATTTCCCGGACCTCCTCGAAGCTGGCCACCTTGTCATCCTGGGCGCCATCGTTGATGGGATAGGTACTGCACTCCACTGTGTACAGCTCCCCCGTCTCGGTGGGATACCCCTGGTCGACCCAAAGCTTAAAGTTGTTCAGGATGTGCACTGAGAGGTGACCATACAGCCTCAGCATCCACGCGACACGCGGCGCACTGAAGATACCCAGCTCTTTCGTGTCGTAGACCACCACCACATCGTCTCTCCGGATCCCGAGCTCGCTCATGGCTGCGGCAAAGTTCTTCGCCTCTGGCAGCATATGGGGATATGGGCTGTGCTTGTCAACGACCTTATCCAGGTCAAAGAAGCGCGCCTTGGGGATTCGCTGCTCCTTGTATACCTGGTAGCCGGTGCGCCCATCGTTGGGGAGGAACCAGGACGCGCAGAGGGGTATGGTTCGAGGGTCGGTGCTGATCGACGACGGCGGGTTCTTTTGGAGCGCCTCCTGGAGCTCCTTGGGGGTGACTAGATAGGATGAGAAGTCGCTGGAGTAGGTCTTGAAGTTTCGACGGGTCATGCTTGATGCCTGGAATACTCTCGGGATCAAGCGCGCGAAGGGAGCGGCTCCCACACGTATAGGTCGCAGGGAAAATAGCGTGGCCATGGCTGAAATGTGCACTTTTTGGATGCGCAGTTCGAGACGGGGTTTGTTCCGGACTCGGGGCGATGCAAGACCCGCGATCCCGAAGGAGGGATCGGATCAGGGTATCGGGGTTTATAGCAGTCGTGGACGACGACGAATGCGATGCTGGAAAGTACTACCACCAGTATTCCGACCGTGGCTCGGGGGACGTGCGGGTCGTCGGGGTATCCAAATGGCGGGTTCGCCGGGATGGGTGGGAGGTGAAATGCCAGACGTTGGAGAAGCTACGTCCAGGTTGATAAGGAAAGTGACCGGGTGGTGAGGTCCGCCGTCCGCGGGGCAAGGTCTTGGAAAGCTCTGGCCAATGGCTGGAGGTGCTGATGACGGTGACGGTGTCAGAGCAGCTGGGCGGGCAGCCATTACCAGTGGCCAATTCACCCTCGGGCCCCGCATCCGTCGTGCCTTCCTCAGCTAAGCCTTCCGTCGTCGCCCAGGCCAGGCCAACCATCCCGCCTTCTTGCCCCGTGCAATATTGAACTCAAAAACCCGCAGCCATCACTTGCCTGGGGCCGTCTCAGCGGCATCTCTCAAGGTGTCACGAGCGGGGGCGTGTTATCCACTACCATCTACAACCAGCCGCCTGGCCAGAACCCCGAGGTGCATGCCGCCACCATGAAGGTCACCATCAAGAAGTGGCACACCGTCGCGACCTGGCGCTGGGATATCCCAGAAGACGACGTCTGCGGCATCTGCCAGGTCCAGTTCGACGGCACGTGTCCCACGTGCAGGTACCCTGGCGACGATTGCAGCCTACGTGAGTCATGTTATTTTGAGGGAGGGAGGGAGGATGGAGGAGGTCTTCTCGGTCGACTGACCTGCCTACAGTATCTGGGAAATGCGGCCACAACTTTCACATGGTACGCCAGCCGCCAACGTGAATATGCCAGTCGAAGCACTGAGTCGGCTAACATCGCATAGCACTGCATCGTGGAATGGATAAAGCAGGAATCCGCCAAGGGTCAATGTCCCATGTGCCGTCAGAGTAAGTGCCGCACTCCTGAGTGGAAGTTGTTGACTTGACATGGGCTGCTCGCTAACCCGGTGGCAGCCTTTGAATGGACTGACCAGGCCAACGGTTCTGTCTCTCAGATCGAATGACAACCAGCACCTGCCTGGTAGTAACGCCTCTATGTTCTGAAATATCCAGTCTATCCACGGGCAGCATCCATTGCCGGCCCCGAAGTTGCCGCGCTCTGATCAAGCGGTCCCTTTCCTCTCTAAGCATCGGGGACATATACACCATCTTTACACAGCACCACAACCTTCTTGAAGAATCGCCGCCACTCCAGCGGGTCTCCCTTGAGCTTGATGAACCGAACGTCGAGGACCTCGCCGTCTACCAGCTCATGCTTGTGGACCTCGATCTCGCCATGGAGCCTCTGCTGCCGCCCATCCAGGGTCTTGACCTTGATGCTGGCCACCTTGTGGCTATAGAGATTGGGCGTCACCGGTGCTAGCGGCACGTTGAGCTGGTGCAGGGCGTCGCTCAGCATCTGGACGAGGTGCGCGGGCGGCACGTGGGAGAAGAACCGGGTTAGTGATTCTCTCGGGCAAATGTCGTCGAAGCGACGGGCATGCTGGGTGAGCGTCATGGAGGGACCGGGGTTCTGGGAGAATTGTGACATGGAGGGTTCATCCACGAGGGTATCGAGCGGCATGGGCCGGCCCACGTCCTGGCCCCGAGACGGCACGGACGAGGCGGGGGCCGCCCGGGATCGCAGCACCGGCCGTTCCCAGTCCCACTCCTCGTCTGTTATGGGCGTGATGGGTGTCTCTGGCTGGGTTGACGAGAGGCGGCCGGTACTGAGGTCAGAGTCGATATCCATAGAGTCTGAGGATGGCGCCCGCTGCGAGCTGTAGTCGATGTTCATGTCCCCGAGCATCCGCGTCACCCGTTGCGAGCCCGTGGGCGGCTGGCTGAGGTCGACGTGCAGGTTCTCGAGCAGCTGGGTGGCCAGGTTGATTGGGTCGGACACATTGCCATCCGCCGTTAGGAGAGGATTGTGGCGTGTGTACCAAGGGTGTTGCCGTATCTGATTAAAGCGAAAGCGTTTCTCGGGGTCCACGCTCATCATACCTCGTATAAGTGAAAGAGCTTCGGGAGGGACCCTCTCCCAGAGCGGGTCCGTGCTGCGCCCAGAGGTGCGGAGGTACTCCTGGAACTCCCAGCTCCTCTGCGACGGCTCATCCCAGGGCGTGTTTCCGACGAGTAGAACGAAGAGGATGACGCCGCAAGACCAGATGTCGACCACGTCAGGCGAGTACTTGGGCGACGACTTCCTATCTGCGCTGCCGCACGCTAGGATCTCGGGGGCAATGTAGGGAGGACTCCCGCACAGCGTAGAGCTGGTCTTGCGCTGACCCTTGTACTCGAACAAGGTGGCCATGCCGAAATCAGCGATCTTGAGGCTCCCGTGGTGGGAAAGGAGGATGTTCTCGGGCTTGAGGTCACGGTGGGCGACGCCTTGGGAGTGCATGAAGCTGACGCCGCTGACGAGCTGGCAAAAGTAGACCTGGGCGATGTCCTGGCGGACGCCCACGTCAGCCTCGATCTTGTCGAAGAGGTCGCCGCCCTCGGCGTACTCCATGGCGATCCAGCGCCAGTTGGCATCCTCGCCCGAGGCGAACCACTCGATGATGTTGGGGTGCTGGCCGATGTGGGAGTGGAGGGAGACCTCCATGGACAGCTGCTTGGCGGATATGCGGCCATACTTGAGGGCGTAGCCCTTGTGGATGAACTTGACGGCGAAGACGGGCTTCTGCGAGTCTAGAGGAATGGCCTTTTTGATGCTGGACGAGGGGGGGGAAGGCGTGTGTTAGTGAGTTTTGACTTGGAGGGTGAGCTGGAGACGGGGTTTGGGGGAGGCTGACGAGGCATAGGCTCCGCGGCCGACCGTTTTGGAGATGATCCGAAAGGGAAGATCCCTCGGGATAGGATCAATCTGTGACTGATTTTCTCTGTTAACTGGATGGCCTTTTCGTTCCTGAAGCACCCTTCTTGGGCAATCACATGAATGCTGATCACGATGCATCGAATCTGGAGGTTCAGACAGACACTTACCATCCTCGCTCGCCAATCTTGACCAAACACGACGCCGCAGAACGGGATTCCAATGAGAAGGAAGGTTTCCCGAAATTTGGTGGCCGAGTTGATCTTCAGAACCCGTCGTGGTCGCGTCTCGTCGCGTCCACCCGCGTAAAGTGTGTTAGTGTTTGTCGTTGGACCTGGGCCTGGTGGGTTTGGGAACTGACCACGGACTTTGGTTGGTGGTTGTTGGCTGTCATTGAAGCCCCCGCCACCTCGAGTCAACCGACAGTGGACGGCCCCGCTCTAATCGGATTGGCGCGCCGCCACCCCCTTGGGTGGTTGCTACAGCAAACAATTGGCAGTCGCAGCCCGTCATCAACACAAAGAACGGACGGCAACAGCCACTCCAAGCGCCGACTCCAGCAAAACACAGGGCAACATCGACTCCCAATCAGTCCCAATCAGTACTACGTAGTACCTAGGTCCCTCGACTTCACCTTCCTACACCGCACTCACATAAATCAATACCACCATCTCCCCACTGTAGCTTTCATATTGCTCTTACCTGCTGTCCTCGACAATCAACACCCGCATCCGGAAAGCATCTTTGCGCTGACACGCTCTTCTCTACTCCCATCGCCTCTCCGAGAGAAACAGCAGACGCCTCCTTTCATCTTCGACGTCGAGCACACGCTCTTCACACACATCTTTACGATGGAATTCTCTCAAGGAGACAGTCAGAACTCTGCGCCCGGAAGTGTCCAGGCAGCTAAGCTTAATGGGTCACGCAAGGGCCCCGACTCGCAGAGCACCACCAAGAGGTATGTCTTCGAACACCACCGACATGGATGTCAACGACCACAAGAACCACCAGAGAGCTCGGCTGACAGGGGAACTGCATCCAGGTTGCAGACTGAGCTCATGCAGCTCATGACCTCTCCGGCGCCCGGCGTCTCCGCCTTCCCCTCCTCCGATGGCAACCTGCTGTCCTGGACCGCCACCATCGAGGGGCCCGACGACACCCCCTACACCGGCCTGACCTTCAAGCTGAGCTTCGCCTTCCCGTCAAACTACCCCTACTCCCCGCCCACCGTCCTCTTCAAGACGCCCATCTACCACCCCAACGTGGACTTCTCCGGCCGTATCTGTCTCGACATCCTCAAGGACAAGTGGACCGCCGCCTACAACATCCAGACCATCCTGCTCAGCTTGCAGAGCCTGCTGGGCGAGCCCAACAAGTGAGCCCTGCCCTCAGTCTTGGTTCCAAAAACCCCTCCGACATCACCTACCCTCACGGGACTGACTGACTCTTTATTGCAGCTCCTCGCCGCTCAATGGTGAAGCCGCCGAACTGTGGGATACGAATCCCGAGGAGTTCCAGAAGAAGGTGACGGGTCGACACCGCGATATTGAGGACGAGTAAGAGGGCGGCGGGAGGTTTTAGATTTCGGTCGCTTTTGCTTTTAGGAGAATTGGAGTCTTTACGGTATGGCTGTACCGCTCACCAGGAATAATTGCATTTTTGCGTTGGCCCAAGAAGGGTTCGGCTTGTGAACAACTACCTCTTTAGTATTCCGCATACACATACCTACTAGTGCTACCAGTAGTGGAACGGACCTCCGTACTCCTAGGAGTACGGAGTAGTAGTAGTAGATTTGGGCTTTCAGAAAATCACCGTTCAATTCACTGGCAACGTGACGCCAGCAATCCTCAACTGAAGCTCTCACGCCCGCACACGCCCGTAGTCGTCACTGTCAGCCGGAGAGACAGAAGTGGCTTGGTATCAAGCTTTGATCACATTTCCCTTCAGTGATTGGTTTTTTTAAGTGTAGCGTCCAAAGCTTAGAATGCCAAATCGCAACTCCGAAATGCCAGTTTGTCACAACCCAGATGCCGTTACCAGGAAAGAAAAACCGTCCGAGGGCCATCACACCCCAGCTCTCTTTTTTGCATCCAAATTTATTCCTCCACGACGACCGTGGGAAGGCCCTTGGGGTTCTTGACGTTGACGGCCTGCACGTAGCTGTACAGCTTCTCCTTGGCACCCTCCTCGTCGTTTCGCCGGCGCGAGATGCGGACGCGGATGCGGTACGGGACGCCCTTGATGCCCTGCTCCCAGACCTTCTTGTTCAGCTGCGGGTCGAGACGCACGTCGGAGGTGCCCTGCTCGGTGTGTTAGCCGCCCTGTTCACCCCAAAGAAGAACCCAAAAATGTCGGCAGGCGTCTGCCTGTCGGCTTCGGCGCCGCATATCCGGGGGAATGTGTTGTAGGAGGGGTTCCGTACCATAGCCTTGGTCGCAAAGTCCTTGATCTCCTTGATGGCGCGGGGAGCCCTCTTCTTGAAGGTGACGCCGTGGATCTTGAATCGCATCTCGTTAGTAACCCCTCATCCAAGAGATCCGATTTGGGTACCGGCGAGATTTCGATCGGTTCGACGGGAGCATGCGACGGTGAGAAAGACATACCCGCTTGTGCATGTGGATGGTGTACTCGCGGGCGACGACATCCGCAATGGCGGAGCGCTGGGCCTTGCCGGCAGGCTTCTTGGACGACATTTCTACAGGTGGCCTGGTGGTCAGTCTCGGAGGCGACGATGCGCAATTGTGGACAAGACGACTCTTGCAAACAGGTCGAGGATGGTTTCTCGCGTGCGAGACGAGAGGGATTGTGGTCTGGAGTCGGAGAGCTTCGTACCTGCGGATCGTCTGGTGATGGGTTGACTGGGCGTTGAGGAGGAGGGAGTGTCGTGGCTGAGGGTCCAAATTCCGTAAATTCTGTGTGCGTAGGGCAGGCTTTCGAAAAATGGTGGGCGGGAAAGCGAGCCAATCACGGGAAACAGCAGTCCCCACCCGTGAGCTGATCACGTGCGGAGGTACGTATCCCCTTTGCCAAGCAATCGGGTGGCCCGTCTGCAAAATTGGGTCATGGCGTAGTCGCGGTCGGCAGTCTACCTAAAGTGTGACGGGAGACCTTTGGATGGTTGTTTATCACCGATCTGTCACTACCTCCTGAGCTGCATTCCAACCGCTGCCGCCGCCGACAACGAGAACGACGAGGGCTCGTCGCAAGCTCCGTGGTGGCAGCCTTTTAACGACCGTTCCCTCGCGCCGACCTGCGATTTACTTCGACGTAATTGAATGCGAAACGAACCCCCTGCGACGAGGCTTTTCCGATAGCATCATCAATAGGAGCTGGTGGTACAGACTCACGTCGCGCAGCGCCGTTATTGTCTGAGCAAACAGCCTGTGGCTTTCAGACTTCGGCATAAAGGCCTTAGGGACCTGCCTGTTCACCGACCATCCTTTGGCTCAGCTCAGTCCACTCCGTGAGCGCCCATCATGGCCGACCATCCGCCAATGGCGACGCCGTCTCCCCAGCCGGATTTGACGAGGAATCGACTTCCTACTCTCTTCGAAGTGCTGAGTCGTCGTACTTTACCTCCGGTGGACCTATTCTCCTTCTATATCTATATGCGAGATCAGCAGCGCTCGGTCGATTACCTGGATTTCTGGTAGGTGCCGTGATTCATTGATTGGCCGTGAATCGCGGAGCTAACCCCCCATCAACAGGCTCGATGTCGCCCAGCACATGTCGCTCTGCCGACACTATGTACGAGAACTCCGCCGCTCCGTCATGATCGGGACACCCGACCTCGACAAGGCTAGCTCGAAAAGATCATCCATGATCCTGGATAGCATGGGCGACCTGGAACCCCGCGTGCCTGGCCCCTCGATGTACGCGACAGAGAAGGAAAAAAACCAGGACGCCCAGATGTCCGCCTTCCTCCGCGAGGAGGCTCACGAATCCCCCCTTAGCGGCTCCCAGCCTGCGAGGCCAAGTCCTCAGTTCAGCACCCCGCGCGATCTGACGACCGAGTCCAACTCTCCCGGCCACACCGTGTCCCGAGAAGACATCAGGGCCTCGGCCGAGAAGATTCTCTACCTCTTCCTACTTCCCGGTGCCGAGAGAGAGATTACGCTACCGGGCTCCATCACGCAGGATGTGACTGTCGCCATTGAGGAGATGGGTCGCGATGACCCTGAGGTCTTTGACGTCGCCAAGGACTATGTATTCCAGGCTATGGAGCGGGATGCTTTCCCCGGCTTTCTGAGGATGAAGGCGCTGGGTAATCTGATCCCGCCGACGCTCGTCATGCGCCTCATCGTTGGACTACTCGCAATGTTTGGTGCTTTCTGGGCTGCCTTCATTCTCATCTTCCTCGACAAGACTCGCGCGACCAGGTGCTGGGTAAGTGAAGCTCATGATCACCCACTCCTCCCCTGCGATGGGTAATACTAACACAGTTCCCAGCTCATCCTTCCATTCACCGTCGGGGTGTACTTCCTCGCCTCCTACCAATACTCCCTGGATCCTATCCTGGCCCTGCTCGGGTTCAGCGAGTACACATCCTTCAACTTCTCCCGCATTAGGGAACCGTACATCCGGAAACTCCTCTCCAAACGAGCCCTCATGGTGCTCGGTGTCACACTCTTGGTGGACGCCGCGCTATGCGTCCTCTTTATTCTCGTTCCCGGCAAGAGACTTTAGATTTCAAGCTGGGTCTAGCGGAGGAGGGGGTTCCTGGAGCATTCCATCGACCTGCATCTCTCCTCGGCTCCGCTATAGAGACATCGTGAGAGTGGTTTACGATTGACGACACCTTTTTTTTTTCAACGTTACCAAGGAGCGAGGTTTTTCATCTACATTGCTTTGCTTTTCTTTTCTTCTTTCTCTCTCTACGAACCCTGTTCTTTTGGGCTTGATTATTTTGGCGTCGGGATACTTTGCTGTACTAGCTACCACATGTGTTTGGCACTCTAAGGGGAATCTCGCAGCGTTTTGGAGTTTTTTTGGTCACTTTTCCTCTTCCTACTTGTCCTTGATAGAAAAGACGTGTGAATTAATGGAGAAGAAACAGAGCATCTCAGGAACATGCGGCAGCAACCGTCCTTCTTTGATCATGTCATTAAATCATGTAGCTGTTTATGCTAAGGAACCTCGGGTCCCAGACTCTAAACTCCGCTCACAACCGTGGTAATGTGCAAATGCGCTACTGCGAATAAGTCCCGTTCATGGGGGGCTGGCCCGCATCCTTTTACATCTTCCGCTTGTTCCCACGCCCTTTGGACTCGTCCATCATTGTTAATGGGTCATCCAGCTCCATGGAGCCCTCTGACTGCTTGGGCTCGGACCATCTTCCCCCAGGGAACTCGCGCTGTCCTGCCATTCCGAGCAGCGTGGGGTCCGACGCCTTGGCCACCCGGGCGCCGAGCTTATCCTCGGTTTGACGCCTCTCCGTCTCGCGGGCGGCGGCGGCGGCGCGGATGGCCTGGACCTGGGCGTCTATGTCGCCGAGGGTGGACACGCAGCGGTCGGACCAGCGGCGCAGGACGGCGACCATGTCCGGTACGGCACCGGGGGCGAGGTCGCGCAGGGGGCTGATGCCCGTGACGTGGACGGCCTGGCGGACGGGGTCGAGGGTAGCGCTGAGGAGGCCGGCGTAGACGGCAGTGATGACTAGGTCCTCGACTTGGCGGGGGGAGTCGAGGGCGAGGTGGGTCTGGAGGGCGGCGTAGGTGAGGTTGTCGCGGTCGCGGGCGAGGGAGAGGAGGGACAGCTGGCGGAGCTTGAGGGTCTGAGCCTCGGTGAGCGAGGGTAGGCGGCCACCGGGGGGGTTGTTGGTACTGTCGATGTAGTCGCGGTAGGTGCCGTGGGAGAAGATGCGGAGGAGGGTGTGGTGGGCGCGGTGGTCTGGGTCGGAGGCGGAGGCGAGGGCGGCGATGGGGGGTGTCTGGAGGAGCTCGGCGAAGATGAAGGTGTTGGGGGCGGAGGTTGCTTGACGGATGAGGTCGACGGCGGCGCGGGGAGATGTGGCCGACTTGGAGAGGGCGAGGAAGGGCTGGCAGAGTGTTAGAGGCGCGGAAAGATTTCTCTCGGATCGGGGGAAAGATGCTGGGGTTAAGCGGGTACCTCGAGGGCGTTGAGAGCTTTGGTCTGCTCCATGGTGGGTGAGGCGGCGGAGGCTTGAGCCTCAATCGGAGCTCTCGGTGGGAGTTACCAGTCGGTGATGGATGAGGCCACCAGCCAGGGGCGGGAGTAGATCGAACGTCGGTCAGCTTGGGAGGCCAATGGGCCGTCGGGGAATGCCAGTTTGGGGAGAGGAATGGGTGTTGGATGGAAGTTTGCACGCGCTGAAGCTGCTGCGAGATGCTGCGAGGTGGTGACGCGGGGTGATTGACGGTGGGTGGGCAGCCGTGGGCTCCAGCTTGGCTGGGGTTGGAGGGGTCCAACTGCCAGCTGCGCCTTCTGAGGGGCTAAAATAACGATTCATTTCGAAGGAAGGATTAAGCGTAGTACTACCAGGATTGGGAGTTAATACCACAGTCGACATAAGAATAGGAGGTCTTCCATAATAGTAATTACTTGAGTGGTAAGTAAGTACTCAGGTAGTTACGAATACGTGTGGTGGTCCTACATGAGCCAAGTCACCGGCAACATTTGCACAGAACTACTAATAGTAGTAAGTAATGTCTTTTGCATCGGTCTGTAGTCGCCGTGACGAAGATGAATGCCCGACAATAGCCGAGAAAATGGGCCTCAGCATGCCAGCTCTACTCCATCTTCTTGGAAGATAGGGGAAATGGAGAATTCGACATCCGCCGAATACTACCAAGAGTATATTAACTAGTACTGTAGTACTACTAGTAAGTAGTAATTAATCAACTTCCACGCAACCCGTTATCAGTGACTACTGTAGTTATGTGATCTGTACCCCCGGAAAGAAAGTGCTGGGCGCTGCCGAGGACGTACAGTTACGGATACGTGTACGGTATACAGGTACCGGAGACGCAACCCTAAGGATTGCCCAATTGGGCAGGCGGGTGATGGAGGCCCGTACTTCAGATGAGCCAAGCAAATACTTGCTTGGCAACCGTGGTCTCTCCAGCCTCTTGACGAGATTTGTTGGCTAGCCGATGGGTATGGCTGAGGGTACGGGTGTAAAGTACGAATAAAGGATACACAAGTAATTACTGAAGGGTTCTGCAATTCAAACACTTGGTCGTCGGGGGCGCCGACTGGGGGTCAGGCGGCGGTCCCAGGATGCGTGTTGAAACGCTAGGCGTATCATTCCTAAGCAGCAACAGCGTACAGGAGTGTGACAGTCTGACGCGTTACATCGTACATCGTACAGACTATCCGTAAGATGACAGCTGCTCTGGTCAGCAGGTAATCGAGACTTGCGTGTTGTTGTTTTTTGTTGCTGGTGGTGTAAAAAAGAATGTAACCGGAAATGAATATCGATGAGGCGATTATAAGGTGGTAGCATCTGTTGCGCAACGTCGTATGGTGAGATAAAGGCAGTCATCGCCAATCCGGGAGCGCGGCGGCCTGTCAAACGGTGGCGCCATCCCGGGAAAAGCGGGTCGGGTGCTTAGAAATGCCAATACGGAGCACTTGCAGGTGCGGTTAACCAATGTGTGACTGAGTCGGTAGAGAAAGTTCCGTAAGGAGGCACCATTCCGGCGCCCAGCGTCCATTGTGACAAGCACCTCACCTCACCCGCCGCTCGCTCCTGCCTTGCATGGAACCAGAGGCCAACTCTCGTATGTACCTTCACCACCCACCTCCCAAATCCCTCGCCTCCTTCTCTTCTGCTTCTTCTTGTCTGCTTCATATCTTTATTTGCGCTTCCCTATCCTACTGCGAAACATCACATACATAGAGTATTTCCTTGGGCCACGCCAGCTGGATTGTGCGTCTCCACGGTGTGTACGTCGCTACCGCCACACGCCACGACACCGTCGCGGAACCTCCTACCCCCGACCTTGAATGACTGCGAGCGACATGCGCCCTCTCCAACGGTAGCACCCACAAGAGAGAGAGTTAGGAAGGGAGCGGAGCGACAGTGATAGCGACACTGCCAGAGCCAGCGACAGCTTCGCGAGACAGAGAACAACGATCGACCACCGCTGCCGCCGCCGCCGCCGCCGCCGCCGCCGCCACAGCCAAGTGTCCGGACAGGATCCAGGACCATGGCCCCCAACTACGTCGCCGTCCCCTCGAGGGACTCTGGCGGCCAGAAGTCCTCCAACCGGGCCGCACACATGGCAACGACGACTCTGGCCATCGAGGGAATGACGTAAGTGTATCTGCAGTCCTCGCTCCGGCCGTCCCGGCGTTGGACCCATCTGACTTTTTGGCTCCGCAGATGCGGTGCATGCACCTCGGCCGTTGAGGCAGGCTTCAAGGGCGTCGACGGCGTGGGCAGCGTCACCGTTAGCTTGATGATGGAGCGCGCCGTTGTCATGCACGATCCCGAGACGATATCCGCCGACGACATCAAGGAGATCATCGAGGACCGCGGGTTCGACGCCAACGTCCTGTCTACGGACCTCCCGGCCTTGGCCATACGCCGGAGCTACAGCGACAACCAAGAGGGAACACCGACAACCATGATCACGACAGTCGCCATTTCGGGCATGACATGCGGAGCCTGCACCTCGGCCGTGGAAGGCGGCTTCAAGGACGTTCCCGGGGTCAAACACTTCAGTATATCTCTCCTCTCCGAGCGCGCCGTCATTGAACATGACCCGACCCTCCTCACGCCGGAACAAGTCGCCGAGATCATCGACGACCGCGGCTTCGATGCCGAAATCGTGGAAAGCATCCCGTCTAAGGCCGAGAAGCAGACCCTGGTGCGCGGCGAGCCCGCCAGCAACGTCGCGACGACAACCTTGGCTATCGAGGGTATGACCTGCGGGGCATGCACGTCCGCCGTGGAAGGCGGCTTCAAGGGCGTTGATGGTGTCTTGAAGTTCAATATCAGCCTGCTTGCGGAGCGCGCCGTCATCACCCACGACGTGACGAAGCTGCCACCGGAAAAGCTGGCCGAGATTGTCGACGACCGCGGCTTCGACGCCTCCGTCGTGTCGACGCAGTACGAGGCGTCCCATCCCAGCTCGTCGTCAGCGACGGCCCAGTTTAAAGTCTACGGGTGCTCGGATGCCGCCGCTGCAACCGCGTTGGAGGAGGACTTGAGGTCGCTGCCGGGCATCAGCGCTGCCACCGTCAGCCTCGCCTCCGACCGCCTCACCGTCACCCACCAGCCCGCCGTCATTGGCCTCAGGGGCATCGTCGGGGCCGTCGAGGCCCGTGGGTTGAACGCCCTGGTGGCGGACAACCAGGACAACAATGCGCAGCTCGAATCCCTCGCCAAGACCCGTGAGATCAACGACTGGCGGCTCGCGTTCAGGACATCCCTGGTTTTTGCCGTCCCCGTCTTCATCATAGGCATGATCCTACCCATGTGCTCCCCCGCGCTGGATTTCGGCGGCCTCGAGCTGATGACTGGCCTCTTCCTGGGCGACGTCATTTGTCTGTTTCTCACCATCCCCGTCCAGTTCGGCATCGGGAAGCGCTTTTACGTCTCAGCGTACAAGTCCATCAGGCACGGGTCGCCCACCATGGACGTCCTAGTCATTCTGGGCACCTCCTGTGCCTTCTTCTTCAGCGTCTTTGCCATGGTGGTGTCGCTAGTGGCGTCGCCTCACACGCGGCCCCACACCATCTTCGACACGAGCACCATGCTCATTACCTTCATCTCCCTCGGACGCTATCTCGAGAACAGGGCCAAAGGCCAGACGTCCAAGGCCCTGTCCCGGCTCATGTCCCTCGCCCCGTCCATGGCTACCATCTATGCCGACCCCATCGCCGCAGAGAAGGCCGCCGAGGCTTGGTCGCTCGACGCAAAGGAGCTCGCAGAGGATTCGAATAAGAAGGGCGAGAATTCAGCTTCTAGTGGTTCCGCCTCTGAGGAGAAGGTCATCCCCACCGAACTCCTGCAGGTGGGCGATATTGTCATCATCAAGCCCGGGGACAAGATCCCCGCGGACGGCACTCTCGTCCGGGGCCAGACGCATGTGGACGAAAGTATGGTGACGGGCGAGGCCATGCCTGTGCAGAAGCGCGTCGGGGACAATGTGATTGGTGGCACTGTCAACGGCGATGGTCGTGTCGACTTCCGCGTTACGCGTGCCGGGAGAGACACGCAGCTCAGTCAGATTGTGAGGCTTGTGCAGAACGCACAGACGACGAGGGCGCCTATCCAGCAGCTCGCCGACACGGTGGCCGGCTACTTCGTTCCGATGATTCTTATCCTCGGGTCCGTCACCTTCCTCGGCTGGATGGTCTTGAGCCACATCCTCCCTGACCCTCCCAAGATCTTCAGCGAGGAAGCCAGCGGTGGCAAGGTTATGGTCTGTGTCAAGCTCTGTATCTCGGTCATCGTGTTTGCATGCCCTTGCGCGCTCGGCCTGGCCACGCCCACGGCCGTCATGGTTGGTACCGGCGTGGGCGCCGAGCACGGGATCCTGATCAAGGGCGGTGCGGCGCTGGAGCGCACGACCAAGGTGACCCAGATTGTCTTGGACAAGACAGGGACCATCACCTACGGAAAGATGAGCGTGGCCAAGGCCAACCTTGTCCCTGTATGGGCCGACACCGAGTGGAGAAGACGCCTATGGTGGTCTGTCGTTGGCCTTGCGGAGATGGGTAGCGAGCACCCTGTTGGCCGAGCCATCCTCGGCAGAGCCAAGAAGGAGCTCGAGGTGGAGCCGGAGGGTACCCTCGACGGCAGCATCGGGGACTTTAAAGCGGCCGTGGGACGCGGCGTAGAGGCCACGGTCGAGCCGGCGTCTTCTGCTGAGCGTGTTCGCTACACCGTGGTCGCGGGCAACGTGCGCTTCCTACGAGATAAGGGGGTCAAGATCCCAGAAGACGCAATTGAGGCCTCGGAGGAGCTGAACGCGGCGGCGAGAAAGACTCGCGGCAAGCTGACAACCACGCCTACCGCCGCCGCCGGCACTACGAACATCTTTGTGGCTATAGACGGCACGTACGCCGGCCACCTATGCCTCGCGGACACGATCAAGGACGGCGCGGGGGCGGCCATCGCGGCGCTTCACTACATGGGCGTCAAGACGGCCATGGTGACGGGCGATCAGAAGACGACAGCCCTCGCTGTGGCGTCGGCCGTGGGCATCGCGCCCGACAACGTGTACTCGGGCGTGAGCCCCGACCAGAAGCAGGCCATTATCCGGGAGATCCAGGCGCAGGGCGAGATCGTCGCCATGGTGGGCGACGGCATCAACGACTCACCCGCCCTGGCCACGGCCGACATAGGAGTCGCCATGGCCAGCGGCACCGACGTGGCGATGGAGGCGGCGGACCTCGTGCTCATGCGCCCCACGGACCTCATGGACATCCCCGCGGCGCTCGACCTGACGCGCACCATCTTCCGGCGCATCAAGTTCAACCTCGCGTGGGCATGCATATACAACCTGATCGGGCTCCCCATCGCCATGGGGCTATTCCTGCCCCTCGGCGTGCACATGCATCCCATGATGGCAGGCGGCGCCATGGTCTTCAGCAGCTTCAGCGTCGTCGCCAACAGCCTGATGCTCAACTACTGGGCCCGCCCACGCTGGATGGACGAGGCGCTGGTGACGGGCCGGGTGACCAGGACTAGTGGTGGCCGCCTGGCATGGATCACCGGGCTCGTCGCCGGGTTGCGTGAGGTGGTTACGAGGAGGCGGGTTAAGAAGGATCAGGGCTACGTCCCGCTTCAGGATATGGAGGCTGTTTGAAGCAGGGGTGGAGGATTCGATGTTTTGTTTTGTTTTGTCTCGGGCCCTTTTCTACCCGTATCTGTTGCGCATATACCCAAGGGAGGGGAGAAGATAAACATGTCATGTTCTCCCTGTTCCGACGTAATCTACGCTATATGTACATACATACTCTCCCAAAGCAGGGAGACATAGTTCCCGGCGTGGGTCTGCTCTGTCAGGTAGTTTTTTGGTATCATTGGCGCGGACATGACGAGCCAACTCAACCATGAATCTACGATACAACATATCATATGCGGGTCCACTCAGCAGCTAATACCCATCTATTGACATCTTTCGATTTCCGTCTCGAATGCTTAGGTTGTCTTTGCCGCCCACCTAGTACCTACTTATCTTGGTCACCTCTCGGTCTCGTTCCCAAGATGGACATGATCAGTCCCAGCACCTGGGGGCCAAACTACCGGCATGACACACGACAGTCACCAGCCACCACTGGCAGGGGTTGCGAGCTTACAATGTGCGCAGAAGTACATACATCTAGGCACAGAAGGAAAGAAAAGAAGAAAAAGTTCTACATATTCCCCCAGCTCCCCCCCCCCCAAAGGAGCATCTCTATACATATCCATTAATATAACACATACTATATACATATCATGTGAACGGAATAAATATCTTGTAAAATGATGCACCAAGTCGTACAGAAAATCCAACTCGCTTTTTGCTTTGACACATCCAATATAAAAATGCCGTCTAGGTACGAAGCCGCCAAGAACAAGAATAAGAAGAAGAAGAATAATAATAATAATAATAATAAATAAAAAAAGCAATTGTAAAGTAGAAATGGGAAAAGAAAGAAAAAAAAAAAAGGACAAAAACGTAATATCCTGAAACCCGTAGCGCCCCTAACTTGTCACATCCCAACTTTTCAAGATTACCCATGCATCGTTCCACCGCTCCCATCACACATCGTGCGGTCGTAAAACGATTTGTCCAGAAGATGGTCGTGCCAAAGGTGTTGCTGTTGTTGTTGTTGTTGTTGTTGTTGTTGTTGTTGTTGTTGTTGTTGTTGTTGTTGTTGTTGTTAAAAACAACTGGGCCGGTCAGCATCATCACCGCCGTGCAGCCGCCTCGTCGTCCATCAACTCGGAGTACTCGCCGCCCGAGAACAGAGCCTCGCTGTACGTGCCGCAAATCTCGTTCCACTCGACAAATGTGGCGCCGTTGTAATCGACCCACGCACCGCCGAGCTCGTCGTCCATATCCTTGGGATATACATTCTTCGACGCCCACAGCCGTCCGTCCACGGCGTTCTTGGTGATGAGTTCCTTGCTCTGGTGGGCCTTGGTGCTGGCCTTGAGGAGCGGTTTTGCCAGGTGGTACCACCACATCTCGGAGAATGCGTCGGCCATGAGGTCCTTGGGTCCCGTACAGTGCCAGAGGGGATATATGTTCTTTGTGACATAGTTGACGCCGAGCTTGATGGTGCGGATCCACTCGGCAGCGGTGGTCCCCTCGTCGACTACGTCCGGGATGGACGCGAGGATCCTCTCGAGCGCGGCGTACACGTTAATGGGCATGGGGATGTCGAGGGGGACGACCTTGTCCTCGCCGAGCTCGAACATGTCCTTCTCCACCCTGGCGCTAAAGGTCAAGCTATTGAAGTGGTGGGAGCCGTGGAAGCGCTCGTAGCCGGTGCGGGTCTGGAAGAGGGCCGACTCGTAGTCGATGGAGACGTGGAACTCGGTCTGCTGGCCGTCATAGAGCTTCTCGGGGATTCGCCTGTGCGACGGACCATCGGGCTTCTTCCCGTTGGCAGCCTGGACGGAACGGTAGTACTCCTGGCGGGCCCAGACGTTGGAGACGTAGTACTGATCCGATTCCCTGTGCGCATACTCCGGATCGTACGTGGCCTCGATCTCGGCCAACGTGGCGTTGATGAGTGTCCTCATGTCGTTGATGGGACCCATGGCAGTGCCCGAGTTGAGCCAGCGGGGGTCATTCCAGTCCCTAACTCCCTTGCCAGTGTTGGGACCAAACGCATCAGGCGGCAGCGTCGAGTGCGGAACCGCCCAGCAGCGGCCAGCTTTATCATCCATGGGCCAGCAGACCTTATCCGGGCCCCAAAAGATGGTCTGGCGCAGGCCCCGGGAGCGGGCCTCCTCCACACTGACGCCGAAGCGCTTGGCGAGGGCGGCGTCGGACCGCTCAACGACCTCGAAGTAGCGCTGGATCATGATCTCAGGCGGCAGCTGCATGAGGATGTCGTAGCCGTCAATGATGACGACGAGGTCATCGTCATCCTCGGGGTCCAGGCTCTGCAGGTACCGGTCAATGGCGCGGATCTTGGCCAGGTGTGTGACGGCGGCGTCGAACTGGCCGACGCCGTGCCATCCGAGGATCGTGGGGATGGGCCATCGGGTCGCGGCGGCAGAGAGGAGGTTGTAGCAGAAGTGCAGGTTCGCCTTGCTGGCGGGTATCAGAAAATGGAGCCTCGAGGTCCGATCTCCTGAGGGCAGAGTGTTGCTGCTTGTGTCTTGGTCCTTCGGCTTCTCCTCCGCGGTTTCCTCCTCTTCTGCCACCTCTTTCCCGTCCGATTCATCCACAGCAGGGACATCCGTCGTAGGAACCTCTGTTGGTCTCAGGTCCGAGTTTGGCGCGGATGACTTGCTAGGCGCCGCAGCATCATGGGCATGGAAGAGCTGCTGTACACGGTATTGTTGCTAGATACTTTGTCAGCGGCGACTTCTCGGGGCAGACACGAACAACCAACAACCTCGGGGATCTTCAGAAAGAAATAAGGAACACAGTCAAGGGAAGGAAGCCCATATGGCGCGAGCGCGGCTTTCGGGGAGGCTGCAGCGGGACTCACATCCTTGAACAGCGGGGCGCTGTAAAAGAGTATTACTATGGAGAGGGAGACGGCGATAGCGATAATGATGATGCTGCGCTTCTGGGCACCGGACATGATTTCCCCAGTTGCCCCGCGGTAGGGCGGCTGTCTTCCGGTACGGGTTCCGGCAACGAGGTGGTTCCGCGAGTGGGTTGATCGTCGGGCACCCTGCAAGTGAAGCCGATGTAGATGTGGGCTGGCCGAGGCCGGCTCCCTCCCCTTCGGATGCTAGAATGAGAGGCTAGGGTGACCCCGAGAGAGCCGTCCGAAGCCAGGCAAGCAGAGAGGAATGCAGATGATGGTGAGATCTCCTGGGTAAAAAGTACGAGTACTCGGTGGGCATGAGAGCGACGATGGCGGCGGTAGAGACTGACGGCGGAGGGACAAGAGGCGGAGGGTACAAGAGCGCCCAATATTTAAGCGTCCTAAGATAAATGGCCTCATCGCGCGCATGACAAGCATCCCATGGTGAGATTCTGTTGTCAGCGACCCTTCAGGCCGGTTGGCAGGAGGATCCAGCAAGGGTGGTGGTGGGCGCACTGGGCAAAGCACATCTTGGCATCTCCGCCCAAGACTGCTCGTACTCGGACCAAAGGTAGGACAGCTCTTGGCTCCATCAGGCGAGGGAAGAAGACAAGAGTGAGTGGTGGCGGTGGCATATTCGAATCTGCAAGTACGAGGTGAGAACATGGCGCAGCGTGTACGACACGAGTCATCGTAGGTACTGGATGGGGAACTGGAGTTACGAGTACTCGTATACGTACACGTACGTATACGTCGAAGCTTACCAGGTAGGTACAGTACTGTAGTACCTGTAGGTACAGTTCCTTAACGCGGCCAGAGGGCGCTGACAGGTCGTCGCCAGCTGCGGGTAATGATAGTGGCGCCTTGAGTTCTGAATGGTGGCAGCATTCGCAGGAATGTTCAGGAACGCGACAAGGCCGGCAGCCAATGGAGCAAGGCTTGCGCAATGATCCCTAGCACTTGCCAGTGTGATAATAGCGCAATCCCATTTCAGATGTACGTACGGATAGTAATTACTGTACCTCTATCTCCCGACGCCAGCTAATCCAATAAAATTACTATACCTACCGGGTACTAGTACCTAATTAACATTACCTGGTACCTGTATTCGACACACACACACAGGACAAAGCTGCACTTTTTACTACAGATGGCGTCTGACATTACAGGGACATACGTACCCCTATAGCTTCGGACCCCGGGGGCCGGGGGTCATTGTTTGTTCCCCCCCCCCAGCAGTGCGAGTACTACTGCCCGTACCCAGGTAGCTGGACAGGATGGTATCAACCAAGTCTGAGCTCTTTCAGCCCGTCCGTCACAAGGTGGACATGGCCTACACTCCATCACCATCACCCCCCTCTGGCGCCGCCGTCGCGTCCAAGGGGCCAGCGCAGTTCCGTGGGTTTGCGTGTGTGGTTCCCGCTCCCCCAGATGGCCGAGTTTGCACCCGAGTGCCCGAATACGCACTAACAGAATCCAGAGGCGCACATGGACAACCATTCCATGTCCGGGCGTATACTCCACTCTCCCACATTAGCTACGGTTAGTCTTGGTGTATATCTATTTCTTTTTATGTTCAGGTTTGGCCTCTGCCAAGACAGCAGCAGCCCCCGAACGCGGCCAATGGCCAGATGGTGATGCTGAGTGATGATGAGCTTTCTATCTGGGACGTACTTACAGTATTGACTAATTACCCCTGAGCTAGAATAACCTACGAGTAGGTACTCTAGTCGAGGCGCCCTTACAACAGCCTGTGCTCCGTACGAGGCACAAAAGGCATCGGCTAGCATTCCGGAGCCTACCTAAGCAGATGGTGTCGTGAAACAAAGAATTGAAAAAAAAAAAAAAAATCTGCTAAGGGACGACGCTTCCACGGTCTCATTCCAGAGCCACACGCGCGCATTTGCTCATCTGGTTTTGGGAGGCGTACCTCATCCCATTGTCGGTCGATGACTCGATACACTTTTTATCCTCCCCCCTCAGGTGAATGGTAGAGAATACGTGTCCGTATTCCGTAATGCAGCCCTGCAGCGGCCCGGGGCGATGGCGCGAGATCGTGAGATGTTGATGACCCGTACAGTTCACAATACAGCTCACAATTGTCCTCGCCGTTGTCCGTCTCCAAAAGTGACTGATATCGGGCAGTTCGCAATCGGCGATATGCTTAAATCTGAAAAAGGGCAGGAAAAAGGCCGGGGGGGTGCACCCATCCCATTGAATTGTCCGCAGAAGATCCCGTCACCTCTGCAGACCACAGCGCAACCCACAGAAGGCCCACGTGCTGGATGCTGGGGATTAATCACCTACTTAGGGTACCTTAGTACTCGTGTCAGGTAGCACGAGTACTCACTACAGTAACCGAACTTCACCTCGTTATGAGTGATCGACAGAGGCCTGCCTGCGTGTCGGTGTAAAAGTTGAGCCGACAGGGTTGAGGTCGCTGCCGACCTAAGACACCTTCGATGGACGCTGCTGCTCATATCACCGCCGCCGCATTCGTGGCATCGCCCACTGCGTTCAGCCAGTGGTGCAACACTTGTGCGCCGTTGATGCCGAGAGCATGGCTAGCGCTGAGGAAACCAACCGCTTGCATAAACTTGAAAAGCTATAATAGATGATGGCATGACCTGGACAAACTTGAGGCAGCCACCAGTGCAAAGTCAACCGCCTCCGAACCCCCTTCCTTTGCGCCTTGCCCGCGCCAGTCACAACGCGCTGAGTGGCTGACGGCTGAGGCTGCTGTCGCCGTTTAAATTGCAGCCCGGGCAGCATTTTTAGTACTACCCGTAAGGTAGGGACTCGTACTACAGTAACTACCTAGGTAGTTTTCCCGTTGTGCCGTGCTCCCGCGTACCCGTAATTTTGTCTGTGCGTCACTTTGGCCACCTCCCACTCCAGCACTCCTGAGGCCTGACACAAGAGGGCCAAGACGGATTGGCGTGGTGGACTCCACGAGTTCCACCAACATCCCTTTCCCTCGTCGTGCTGGCTTCAATTTCAAAAACCTTGGCCGCGCTCACTCCCGGCACTTTCTCATCCAATCTCGTCGCGGCCCCAGGGGAGGTTTCTCTTACTTTGCCGCCTCCTTTTGCTGACACCGAACCAGCCCATTCTCCATCAGCAGCCCCTGTACTATTTTTTCTCTCCCTCCCTGTATTTGCTGCTTCGATTGATTGTCTCTGGCTCTCGCACGCCGCAACCATTGCCTAATAATAAGCCACTTCATTATTTCTCGCTTTTCCATCAAGGGCACCTGGCGAACTGCTTACAGCGGTTTTCCTTCCTTCGTTTTCCCCCCCCCCCC